>CM021107.1:280954590-281018078 GCA_007115665.2 Sequoiadendron giganteum | reverse complement strand
AAAGAAATAAATTACTTCTCTCAAAAATCACACCTGTCAATAAGTAAATGCTATCTCGATTCTCACAATGATGTTATTCTCACAAATTTCTCCTTCGCGAATGTTTTCCTGAAGATTCGAGAGAGATAGCTACTTCACAGCCGGAATTGTGAAGAAATGAGTTGTTGAAACTCATTTTATGGCTGAGAAGTGCGATTTTCTTCAAGGCATTGTTCTCTTTCCTTTGATTTTCTTCCAATTTTTAGAAACGTTTTCTTCTCAAATTGGCAAATTTCTAATTTCACTTTCAGTTATCGAGGCAAGTTTCTAATTTTCATCTCTGCTTGAGATTTTCGAATTTTCTCAAAGAAAATTGTCTAAGTTTGGAAAAGATATTAAATTAATTGTCCAAATTTAATTTTCCAATGTACTTTAAATCTTTCGAACATGGCAAAGTTTAAATTTATCTAAGGCAGACTAGTTTAATCTTCCAAATAATCCCCGGATTTTGAATTTTTAATTAAAATTCCCTAAGTGTCAGGGAAATAATTAAAAATATTAAAATAGTAAATTCCAACCTGTTTAACCTTGATACATGGCTAAGTTCGTTCGTCAGAGGCAACAATATCTCTTTTCAAATTGTCTGCCTAGCCAAAATATGCTCAATAGCTCATCTGCCAAATTTCAACTTTCTAGGCGGAGTTCTGACCTCTTTGGACATTTTTATTTAGCCAAACGATTCATCTTCTGGGTTGGGCGAACTTGGAGATCTCTGCCACTTTGCCATTTTTTAACTAGTGCCTTAGGAATTTTCCAAGCTGAGAGGGGCGGACTTCATGCTTGCTCTGCCAAACACTCTGCATTTTGGGCCAAAGAATTTCATTCCGTTGCGCCGAGGCGTGATTTTTATGTCGGTCAAAACCTCTTCTTCTTCTAGATAATTCTCCGTTTTTCATGCCTTAGAATAATTTTCCTTCCAAAGTTTGGACGAATCTCTTATAATCTCTTGCCTATGGTGTATTTTTATTATCCATTGGTCTTAGACTTTCCTTGCCATGGCGAATTTTATTTGTGCCTTGTCCAATGGCAAATTCCACTTGTTTTAATCATTTAATTCGATTTCCAATGAATTCCCTTGTAATTTCACCCCTTTCCAAACATCTTGGAGCGCACCCCTTCATATTTCACCTTTCTCCACACTTCTTGGGGCGGACTTCATGTGCCTCTTGCCATTTTCCTCTAGGCTGGGCGGACTTCACAAGTTTCATGCCATCTTTCTCTAGGGGCGGACTTTGAACTTCTTGTGCCAAGGGCGGACTTTGGCTTCCTCAAGCCATGCGCCATTTCTAAACATCTTGGGCGGACTTGGCAACTTTCATGCCATGGCGGACTTGAGCTTCTCCATGCCAAGGGCGGACTTGGACATTTTTCCAAGATTTTTGCCATTTTTCAAACTTTTTCACTTTACCTGGATTTTCTTAATTTCTGGAGACGTGTTGATTTTTTTTTGCTCTGTGGGATCCAAAAATAGAAACTTTTTCCCAAAATAGAAACTTTCCAAAAATAGAAAAAGCAAAAAGCATCCCTAAAAAATAGGGACTCCAGAATGGCCTAAAAATGCCAAAAATCAAAAAAGCAAAAAAGCAAAAAAGCAGATTCCCTAAAAAATAGGAAGTGTCAGAAACGACCGAAAGCAATGGCGATCTTCGTCCACCGGGTCTTCTAAGCACTTCTATGACGTTAAGGCCCAAAAACGAGTTCAAAATCTCAACTTAGCCAGACTGACTTTCAAAATTTTATCCAAATTCAAGACTCTCAAAGACGTTGCGCAGAGGGCGGAACCAAACTTGGGGGTCCCCATTTGCGATGGGGCGATGTGTGAAATAGGTCACAACATCTGGCGACTCCACGTTGGGAATGTTCCTGAACATTCCAAAGACAATACCCACTTTCAACCCAACATCTTAAATTAGTTCCAACAGACTCATCTTTTGGTTAAGAAAAGTACTAAAACGAACAGGGAATCCTAAATTATATCAAGATCTTTTATCTGTTCGTTACAAGTGTGTGCAATGGTATTCATTTCCTTCTCGTAAGGACACTAAGTCTCTTTGGTTCCATCATGGCTTTTATTATAACTAGTCTTAACTCCAAAAGCATCCTTGGATAGAGCCTCGCTGCCAGCGAGCGTCCATAGCCCCGGCGAGGTTATCTGCTACAATCTCACGGAGATTGCTCTACTTCCGGCGATTTATCTTATCGTGTTGCTTGATTGTACGCCTGTAGAGATGTCCACACACCCGTAACCAAGTGCTTTGATCTTTTCTTTTCTTTTTTCTTATTTTGATGTTCTTGTTCTTTCTTAACTTCTGTGCACTGTGGCTTGTAAGCAACGAAGCCTACGTGGGCTTGAGTATTATAGTGGCGCTGAAGTAAGACTTTGATTATTTCCTTTTGTTCAAACCATTATTTCTTCTCAGAAACTGTCGTGACTTAGAGAATTTATTATATGTGTAAGATGTAGTAACTGTCAAATTCAAAATCAAGATATAATAGATGATTCCCCGTTCAGTTAAGTACTAACCTTAACCAACGGATACTTCTGAGACAACTGATCTTGGGACTTGAGGGTTTCCTGCGAACATTGGTCTAAGGAATATTCATAACACAACCGGGTGAAACCAATCTAGTGTGTACGCGTAAGCAACATCACCCTTCTCACAAACTGGGAATCCCTCTTATTCAAGCTAAACTAAACACACACAAAACCCAAAGCAAACTAAGCTACGAAAAACAAAGCAAAGAAAAAAAAACCAAGAAAGCAAAACACCTAAACTAACCAAAACCAAAGCAGGGAAACAAAACCGAAACAAACTAAGCTAACTATATACAAGCAAACCCCACTTAAGGATTCAAGGTCGGAAATAGTGTTTCAAGAATTGCCCGTTGACTGGCAACGGGATATCCTCTCTTGTCAAGGTCTTCAACCTGAAAGCATTTTCTCCCAAAATTTCGGAGACTTGATATGGTCCTTTCCACAAATTGTCAAATTTTTCATGATCACCTCTCCTCTCATGTGCTTTGTCCCAATACAAGACTAGGTCAGAGATTCTGAAAGATTTTATTGTAGCCCGTCTATCGAACCATCGTTTGACAACCCCTTGATGTTTCACAAACCTTTCCAGGGCATTGTCCCTTTGTTCTTCCAGTAATAATAATTGCGACAGACGGATCTGGACTCTGTCATCTGGGTCCAAGTATTCTTGCATAAACCTCAGCGTTGGAATCCTCAGCTGAATTGGAAATACAGGATCTTGCCCGTAGACTAGGTGGTATGGGGAAGTCCCCAATGATCTCTTAGCTCGTGTCCTGTCTGCCCATAGGGCAAACCTCAGTTGAGAATGCCAATCTCTTGGATTTTGGTCCAACAATTTCTTGATAACAGTGAGCAAATTCTTGTTAGTTGACTCTGCTAATCCATTACCCTGAGGGTAATAGTTCGAAGAGAATTTCAATGTAATCCCATGGTCGAATGCCCAATTGGAGAATTTCAGAGAAGCGAATGCAGAACCATTGTCGCATACTAAAGCCTTAGGACAACTGAATCTTGTGATAATATGCTCTTCAAGAAACTTGATTACCGCATCTGTTGTACAATTCTTTAATGCTTGTGCTTCAGACCATTGGGTGCAATAATCAGTCGCTGTCAGAATGTATTTGTGCAGCGCCGACGATGGTGGATTTATCGTGCCAATAAAGTCAAGACCCCACATCGCGAATGGTTTTACTTCTGTGATGGGTTGTAATGGCATGGCCGGATTTTTCTCTCGGATTGCAGTGATTTGGCATGTGTGGCATGTCCTGACATGCTGATAGGCGTCTTTAAACACAGAGGGCCAATAATATCCTGCTCGAAGTATTTGACAAGCGGTTGCTTGACTTCCGCCATGGCCTATCCCGAATTTAGAATGGAAATGTTCCATTATCATCCTTGCTTCATCGTTCCCCACACATCTCAAGTAGATTCCTTCGTGGTTTCTTCTGTAAAGTACCGACCCTTGCAACATGAAACGCTGACATTTCAGGCGGAAAGCTTTTTTCTGTGTGGAATTCATGTGAGCGGGATATCTGTGATTAATTAGATATGCAGTGATATCAAAATACCACTCCTCTGGAGGAGTGTCAGTTAGCACGTATGTTTGTTGTACTAAACCCGATCCTTCTATTGCCATCGTCTGAGTTAAGGCTTGGCCTCTGACCAACTTCATTGGTTGTATTTCTATGTCATACTCTTGGATAGTGGCGACCCACTTTCCTCTTCTCTCTCCAAGCTCATTTTGCATCAAGAGTGTCTTAACGGCTGCATCTGGCACGATGGCAAAAACCTTACTCCTTAAAATATAATGCCTAAATTTCTTAATGGCTTTCACTAGTGCATAGGCTTGTTTCTCAACACTCGGGTACCTAAGTTCGGCATCCCGGAGGGGCGTGCTCATGAATGCAATGGGATGTTCATCTCTATCTTCTATTCTTTGAGTAAGTATTGCGGCACAAGAATGTTCTGATGCAAAGGAATACAGATAAAAGGGCCTGGTATAGTCCGGACTAACCAAGACAGGAGCTTCAACTATTGCTTGTTTGATTTCTTCAAAAGCCCCTTTTGTTAGTGTTGTCCACTCGATCTTAGCATTCTTTTTCAACATCTCGTTCAAGGGTTTCACTATCTCGGCAAAGCCAGTGATAAATTTTCGGACAAAGTTGATCTTTCCAAAGAAAGATCTTAATTCTTTCTGACTAGTAGGCAGGTTGATTCTGGAAATTGTCTCAATGCGCTCAGGATCGATCAGAATTCCTCTTTCCGTGATCAAGTGACCCAATAGCTTGCCTTCGGTAACCCCGAATATACACTTCTTAGGATTTAAAGAAATCCCGTATCTTTGGCACCTCTTGAACACCTTTCTTAGGTCCTCTATGTGGTCTTCCCTTCTTTTCGAAAATACTGTCAAATAGTCCATATATATAATGATGCATTTCCCAATCAACTCTCTGAAGGCGATGTCCATGGCCCTCTGAAATGTGGCTCCCGCGTTAATTAGCCCGAAGGGCATTCTTTTATAGGCGAAAGTTCCCCATTTCGTGGTGAAAGCTGTCTTTAATCTGTCCTCATGCTCTACCAATACCTGATTGTATCCCGAATACCCGTCCAAGAAGGACATCATCCAAGATCCATTGACAACTTGTAGGACTTCATCCAGTGATGGCAGCGGGTAGTTATCCTTCTCTGAGGCTCGATTCAAGTTCCTGAAGTCGACACACAGCCTTATTTCTCCGTTCTTCTTTCGAATGGGCACCAGGTTGGCGACCCACGTTGAGTGGCGTATTGGGAATATGATTCCAGCTGAAAGTAGTTTCCTGACTTCCTGGTGGATGAGAGGTTCGAGCAGCGGATTGACCGGCCTTTGGCGTTGCCTAAACGGTCTGCTCGCGGGCTTCAGAGGAATGGTGTGCGTGATGATGGATGTATCATAGGTTGTGAGATCTTCATAGCTCCAAGCTATGATGTCCATAAATTCCCTCATGTTCCGGATTATTCCGGCCTTTTCGGTGGGGGTGCAAGCTTTCCCTATGCACATGTTCTTGACTTCTCCTCTTGTTCCCAAGTTTATCTTTTCGTATTGATCACCCTCAATCCTTGGGCTCCTTGCCTCTTGGATGTGATCTTGGTCGAAGATTCGTTCCAGTTGTATCATTCCTCTTGGGATGATATTGGTCTTCAAGTTCAGGATGCCATCGTCGTCTAATTCAGCTTCTGGTGTTTCCTCCTCATCAATGACTTGGGTGGCTAAAACATCGGAACTAGTCAAAAATTCGCGAATGTGGTCATCATTTTCAAAGACTTGAAAATTTGTAACATTGTCCGGAATGGACGGTATTGATGATACTTCTACCGTGAACTGGCTTATAGATTCCATGGCTAGGGGTTCCAGTGAACTGGCTGCCTGCGCTAAAGAGTTTGCTACTTGATTGCTGGACCGGCTCATGGATCGGATGTTGAAGGCGTCGAAGCTTTCTATGAGGTCCCATACCCTGTTGCGGTATCGGGCCAATCTCTTATCGTGGCAAACATATTGCTTCTTTACTTGTTTCACAACTATTTCCGAGTCTCCAAGAGCGTACAACACTCTTGCTCCTTTCTTTAGTGCCAGTAGCAATCCATGAATCAGTGATTCGTATTCCGCCACATTGTTCGTGTAGGGGAACTCCAACCTGTGAGCGGCAAGATATGTCTCTCCCCTCGGACTGGTTAATTCGAAGCCAGCTCCAGCTCCTTTCTTTGATCGAGATCCGTCGAATCTCAGGATCCAGGTTTGTTCTTGTTGTGGCGGGGGCAGAATATGTGTCTCCGCGTTTTCTTCTTGCTCGATCTCTTGTATTAGGACCGATGTAGACTCTCCTATGTAGCTAACCTCTTTATTGTGTGATGGGGATGGCGCCTGTGGAATATTGTTCCATACTTCGTCCACTGCTTCGTGGCACATCTTGCATACAAACTTGGAGTGTGCAGTGTTATGGATTCGACACCAATTTGGTAGCAACAGATCGTGAATGTGGAGGTGTTCGTGTAATTCTGCTTTCAACTGAACACTCCTCAAGATAAAGTTTCGGAAACTTTCAAACATTTCCTTGCCATCGTCTTGAAGATTTTGAGGTTCCTCTACAAATGTCTCGGTAGAGTTGACCATCTTATTGGTCTTGTGGGTCGACCCATGCAGCATTAATACTTCATTTGCTTTAGGCCTGTAAGAACCTAAGTCGGTTTCGAGAAATAGAATCTTGTTATTCTCGCCATACTCGGTGATCATTAATCTTAGTCTTGGCGTACTATCAATCCTAATCTGATTGGGAACTCCTTTCCATGGTAGCCACATATGGGAAAAGTCCGTGGAAATATATCCATTTAATTTTCTTGTCCAATCTCTGCTCAAAAGCATGCCATAGCCATCTGGAATGTCAACAACTGAGATGTCGATACAACTCTGCATTCTCGGGTCTGCTGCTAATTGCATGTGGATATTGTTCAATTCTCCCATCACAGGGACTTCCTTCTTGTCCAATTGGGTGACTTTCTTGTTAGTTCTTGCGGGTACAAGTCCCAACCTTTGGCAGATAGCTAGTGGCATCACATTGCTTGAGGCACCAGAGTCTACTAGGCAATTGTGCAACATTTTGCCAAATATACGAACGGATAGCAGGAATGGAGCAGGCTCGTCTTTTCCTTGGTAGAATGCCACGGGGTGTTTGTTTGGGTTGTTGACACCTTGACTCTTCTCTTTCTGTGTTCCGGAGACATATTCGGGCTCCTTCGGATTATGCGGCAATTCGCTAGCCAGAACTTCTTCTCTAAATATATTGGAGTCCCTCAGAACTTCTTCTGGTGTTATGTCCCTCTGATTAGGGCCTATTACCGGGGACTGTGTTTGTGCCCAGTTGCCTGATATCTCCCATTCGGTGACGTTAGTGTTGGCTGGAGCGTTGAAAGCTCCCCTATTTGGGGTGTTTTGAGGAATGTTCCTCGGGGCAATAGCTTCAGTTAAACTACCCAAAAGTGTCTCCCGAATTTCGGGAACTCTCATCAGTTCTATTAGGGGTAGACTGACCTTTATTTTCTTGAACTCTTCCAATACATATGAACTCAATCTTTTCAATTCCTCCCTGGGACGATCTTTTGTTTGGGCTTGTGTCTGTTCCACCTGATGGTTTCCTGGTCGCCTTGGTTCTTTTTGTGGAACAACGACTTGCCTTGTCCCATTTGATTGAACGTTCTGCTGGCGATATTCCGGAGAATCCCTCGGAGGAGGCGGCGCATTGGACGCACCTGGATTCGGCGGAGTCTGAAAATTATTAGGAGGAATAGACGAAGTCAAGGGTTCATTTTGGCGAACATTTCTTTGGTATACCCTTGGCGGGTTTCCAGACATTTGTTGAAATGCTTGAACTTCTCTTGTTCCTTCCACTAATACGCTGTTGTGTAGAGGCGGAAAACTATACCCATCGCTTGAAGTGGATTGGTCGGCTGGAGTGTAAGTCTCCGTTCCGTCTTGATATTGCAATGTTTCTGCCGGACCATTTGCTGATGCTGGTGGGAATCTTTGACCGGGGGAATATGGTAGATATTCCTGAGATGAAAATCTCACGTTCTCGATTACAAGGGCTTGGTCGTATATTGGCGCGGGAACTAGCTCATATCCGGTTGCTGGCGGATCTTCTGCTTCTGAATTTCTTCTTTCGCTTCTGAATATATCTGCCGCTACTTGGAATTCACGACAGTGCAACTCTGAGTGTTGGTCCGTGTTGTGTAATCGGCACCAACCTGATAATGCTGCTTCGGCCAAGAATACTTTATCTGCAGGACGGTTGTCTACGGGTGGATTGTCCAAGGGAGATGGTACAGTACCATTGTTTGGTCCTGTATTCCAAGTCTTTTTCTGGAAGCCTGAATTGTTATTTCGGAACCCTTGATTGTTTCCTTGGTAATTTTGATTATCCCTTGTATATCCGGAATGATTTTGATTTTGGTGATTATTTTGCTGTGGCTGGTAATTCCTTTGAAAATTCTGTATTTGACTTGTCTGACCCTTCAGATAGGTGACGTCGGTCGACAACTTTTTAACTTGATCAATTAGCTCCTTCATTTCATCTTTCTCCTCTTGACTTCTGGTGGAAGTTGTCACGTTCTGGAGGTATACAGGCTGCGCCGGTGGTGCTTGGGCCATTGGAGCTCTTGGGTGCGGAACCAATTGATTGCTACTGGTGGGAACCTTGTTCATCATGGGTGTCTGGTGAGCCAGAGCACGATTGATGTCTTGCACTTGATTTTGGGAAGTTGAATTCCCTAAGTATTGGAGTGAACCTTGGGGAACCCCCACTCCGAGACCATTGCTTGCCGTTACTGCTTCAGCATATGCTTCCTTCAAGTTGGCAGGGACTGGATTTTTGGACTTTACAAACATGGCCGTGAGACGATCCAAGGCCTCATAATAGATGGGCAGTGCTGCAGCATTATCCAAGTTGTAAGGATCTCGCAATCTTGTGTATGCCCTTTGAAATCTATTATTGAAAGTACTGATGGGCTCGTGTTCTTATCTTTTCACCTCCACGAATTGCCTGTATAGATCGGTTGCCGAAATTGGCGCCCTGAATTTCTCCAAGAATGCTGCCTTCATTCCTTGCCACGTGGTAATGGAGTTAGCTGGTAAATGGATATACCAGTAAGACGCTTGATCATCAAAAGTGTAAGGAAACAACCGGCATGCAACATCTTCCTCTCGGATGTCTCTATTTTGGAGGAGATCTTCAAATAGTTTGATGTGCTCATCCACAGTGTGGTTTAAGTCGCCGCTATGAAACTTGGAACAAAAATGTTCCGGATTTTTAGGCATATCATGGTATGCGGCGAACGTCATGGGAGACGCGTTAGCTGGATGCCATGCCATCGGAACGTTTGGTTGATTTGCCAAGTTGGGTTGGATCGGCTGCGCCAGCCGGGCAGGTTGAATCAGCACTTGTTGATTATTCACTGGGACGGCTCCTGAAACCGGAGTGCTTGGTGGCGAAGTTTGGGAGAAACCAAAAAGATGCTCGCTTGATGCTTCTCCGCCAAGATTGATTTCGCCTGATGTTCCCTCTTGAATTATTTGAGTTTTTCTTCTCTGCCTGAAAGGCGATAGCTCCACAAATTCTTTGAATGAACTCGGGGTTGACCTAGTAATCCTCCTTAGTCTGTCAGGAGAGAAAGAATTAATACGATCCAGTGTATCTCCTCTTAGGCTTGTCAGGGTTGTGTCGGAGCTATTTCTGGAGCCGGAGGATTTGCCTGTTGTCGTTGAAGAGCTTCAAATCTTTGAACAAGCAAGTCTTGTTGAATGTGAAATTCGATCCTTTGGGCAATCTCTTCCTCTTCCTCGAGAATAAAGCTCATGCGCATCCAATCAGGCGCGTTTCGTTTCAATTTCCACGCTAAGCTGTATAATTCTGTTATCACGTCCTCTTGTTCGTCGTGGAATCCCAAATCAGGCTGTAACACTGGATTAGGCTCCTGTCCGGGAAGAGGAAGGCTGGTCAGAAGTACCATTCTTCATCTTACGAGTAAAGCCTAATCTTGTCAATGATCCGGAAGCAATTGCGTGTTCAATGTAGTCAAAAGCTCGCTTCAAGCGGTTGATCTTCTGTCTTATCAGGTGCCTTTCAATAGCTCCTTCGATGAATTCTCTCTTCTCTTCTTCTCGAGCAAGAACGCAACTTGTTTGTCTGAATTGGGCGCTATCTACTTGTGTCTGCCACGCTAGTGAGTGCAACTGGCCAAAAATATTTGTCTGACCTTGCTCTGGCTGTTCCAGCGGCACGTTAAATGGGAACTCGTGTGGCAACACCATTCTTTATCATGTCTACTACCTTCAACTCTGCAAATAATTACGTTCAATCAGCCCTCCTTCTAGCGCCAATTCTGTTGGTGCGTGGGAGGAGGCGAGCATACGGATGATACAAAAGTGATGGAGCAAATAACTCTTCTTTTTCTCTATTTCAGTCCCGAGCAAATGAGTCTTTCTATTTTCAGCCCTCCTTCTAGCGCCAATTCTGTTGGTGCGTGGGAGGAGGCGAGCATACGGATGATACAAAAGTGATGGAGCAAATAACTCTTCTTTTTCTCTATTTCAGTCCCGAGCAAATGAGTCTTTCTATTTTCAGCCCTCCTTCTAGCGCCAATTCTGTTGGTGTGTGTTTTGAGTACGCCACCGAACACAGAATAAAAATGCCCAAAGGACACTCTTATCCTCTCTTGAAAAGTGCTTGCAAAAATCTAGTAGACAATACAATAACTCCAAGGTTTCTTTGGTCAGGTCTTGACATGTGGATAAGGCCAGTGGGCGTTGTGATTGCTGGTAATCACAAGGGGACTTACATGAAATTCTCTTTGCAGGTTGGAAACTTAGACGGTTTTATCCTTGAAGGCTCTTTCGGTGGGTATCTTCAGATTTTCCAAAAAAAATAAAAAGGATAAGGGTTTAGAGATCTAAACTATGCCTAAGAATTTAAGAGACAGCAGCGACTAGATAAAATGGGTAACCACACTTCGTTTCGCCACCTTTGGACAACTACGCGAAGCAGGTGCAATCTTCAACGGAAGTGATAAGAATTTTCATATTTGAATCGGTAATTGAAACAAACAGAAGTTAAGCATCCACGATTTAATGGCTCAGACTAACTTTACACGTCAAATGCAAATCATCCACTCGACAAAAGTATGAGCGAAATTTTATCCGCCACTGCGATCAAATCTATCATTCATCTAACCAACATGTAATGAAATGCTATTCTAATTCTACTCTAAGTGTTGAAGGAGAAATATTAAACCTTGCATACTAGAAAATAAAAGTTGTTCTTAGCAAATCATGCACAAGAGCTTTTATAAACGGAAATAGTTTCGTCGCAACAATCTTTTATTACTCACTTCACCAATTACAAATGAGGGTCAATGAGTTTATATAGAGTTCTCAAATTGAATAAATGGCTCAAATTAAAAATGAGCCGACGGTCAAGATTTAACAAACGAAACCCTAATTAGGGTTTCCCAAAATGAATTCAGTTAACTGGAAATGAACAGCAATGAGTTGGCATTTGGAGCTATTTTCAAGGGACTACATCCCGATCCTCTCGAGCTGCCGTGTATTCGCCGAATCTGGACACGATCAAGGCAACCTCGTCCATGGTAACCTGCGGAAGCATGCCGATTCTGAATTCAAGCCCATCCATGCTCTCGGCGCATCTGGCGAAGGTCTCCTCCCACTTTGGTTCAGTCTTCTCAAAGGACTCTCTGATGCTCAAGAAGTTCGCCAATTTGGCCCAGTCCTGCCTCAAGATGGGCCCAGTGATGTCGAAGATATTTTCTTGGACACTTTTCTTCAAAACTTCCAACTACAGGTCATTCTCTCGCAGCGCCTCCTTATCCAGGACATCGGCAATTATGTTGAGGATTCTGGCCTGAACTTCCTTGACCTGTTCCTCCAATCTGACACCATCAACCTTGACCCTCTCCAGGACTTCACCTCGTGTCGTCAAGGCCCAATACCAAGTGTGGAAGTCATAGGCTGCTCCCGCTGCGATGACGCCTCCCTCTATCAATTCTTGCTTAGGAACTCCTTTCAGAATCCTAAGGCAAGGGATTATCCTATCTTGCACATCCGGAAGGTTATCCCATACTTCTGCCAAAGCAGCCAACCTAGAAAGTAAGGCAGTGGCCTGACCATAAACCAAAGTTAATCTTTCCACGAATGCCTCAGCTTCAATCCCCTTGGCTGCTATCCATTCTTAAGCCTCCTGAACCGTGAGCTTGTTTTCTTCTATCTCTTTAATGGCCTCCTGCGAAGAGTTCGGAAGTAGAGGAGCTGTTGTAGTGTCCTGATCAAGTGGCTTGATCAACTGCTGAATATATTCCCTTAAGCGCTCAATCTCTAATTGGCACTCCTTCCTTTTGGCCACCTCCTTTGCCAACCTTGATTTGATGGCGGACACAGAATTGTCCAAATCTTCCATTTCTTGGCCCTTAGTGGTTGGACCCAAGTCAATGGTCGTGATGGCGTAATCATGAGGAGCCATATCCTCTTGCGGCTTGTCCACTGTAGGCACGGCGATTTGCACTGTCCTGTTGCCGGCCTCGTCTCTCTGTATGTTGGAGAATTTCTTTGCCGACTTTTTCGCCACGGTTTGAGATAGTCTGGCTAAAAAGTCTGCCGTATCATCCCCTTCTGGTTCATCTGCCGACACTTGTACCTTTAGCCTCTCCTTCAGCCAATCCGGGATCGTAAGCTGCTCAACACCGTCTTCCTCCAGCACACCTTCTCTATCAGGACCGTCTACAATTCCCCTAAGGGCTGAAATCATCCCTTCCTGAAAATCCTCATCTTGGGTGCCCACATTGTCGTCATTTGACTCCAATATTTTGGTGCCCGTGGGAGAAGGTGGCGCATCCTCATTTGGTTGAAGCTCCGCGTTGTCCTCAGGAATCGGAGAAGGATCCCTCATATCTGCCAGTGAAGCATCGGCGGTAGCCAATATCTCCTCAATATTTCTGGAGGCGGCTGATTGAGAAGGTTTCATCTTCGCCTGTTTCTGGACTGGCTCTTTGCCTGCAGCTATTTCTTTTCTTTTCCTAGACGTGGTGGCTTCTATCACTGGGAGGTCCTGTGATGCTCCCGCATTGGAAGAATAAGACTCTGCCTCGCTTAGCATGTCATAGGTCAGGGTTATCTTCTGGCGCCTTAATTCTTGAACTCGTTGATCAACCCACCACTGAGTAAACTTGATGACAGGCCTCATCAAGACGTTCAAGTCAGCATGCTCTGCTTCTGACCACTGGACAGCGGGCAAAGCTGAATTCTCATCGAAGCGCGGTTGCGTCTGATTCTCGTCCTCTTCCAACTGATCTGGCACGTGACAAAATTCTGTTGCCCTGATCAAGCTGAGAGGTAATCTGGACCACATCCTCCGTCTGACCTCAAATTCATCCGCAGCATTTGCCCAATAGTCCTCCAGTTCGACCCTATGCTTGTATCTCCTTCCATCCACCGTCTTGATGTGGTGATGGGGGTCGTAGTGATTTCTAGCCGGATATGGGGAAAAAGGGTAATGTTGTATCTCGATTCTGGCACTGTCAGCTGCCTGTGATGATGGGCAAGACTCCAGCATGTTCCCTATAAAGAAGGGAAAAGTAACTGCCGCCTTCTGTTTCACCCTTTGAAGACCCTGGAACTCTTCTAACTGCCTCAACACTTCGAGCAGGACCATCTTATTCGTGGGGAAGATGGGCAGACGGTACGGGCTTCCAGTGAATCCTTGAATTCTGATATACGTAAATCTTGGATATTGGATAAACCAAGACCCGTATTTACCGATTAGGCTTTTGGCCTCGTGTGTCAGCCGCTGATGCGTCCCCCCCTGGAGTATCCTGGTGATGTACATCAAGAACGCGTCGTGGGCTCGCCTAAAGTGCGTCTTCTCCTTCAGCTGAAGTTGTGGGTAACAGTCATAAGGCTTTAGCTCATTCTCCTTACTGCCAACTGTGCCTTTGCAAATCAAACCTGCATATCTGTAAGTTCTAGCCAACATATAGATGACGTAAGAGCTCATGTAAAACGTTTTGGTCTTCTCTAGGTTGATAAGCTGGTGGTGAAGATTATTGCTTATCATTCTCGCCCAGTTGAACATCTTGACACCTTCTGTGAGGTCCTCAATGAAGTAATACATCCACGGCTCAAAGGGTGCTCCTGAGGGATTGCCTGCCACTCTGTTCAGCAAGATAATAATATCTCCATAGTCTTCCTTGAAGTCTGTGCGCAACAACTTCTTGGGCATCTTCTTAACAGACGGCCTAGGCTTTTCCAGCCACGACTTGTTAATGTTGGCGGCACAAAGGCCAGGATTTTCATCATATAACTTCTGAGCATCTTCCTTGGTCTTGTAGACAGTTTTAGGATATGCCGGAATGCCGAAGGTTTCCTGAATGGCAAACTCCGTCAGATGCGCCAATACTCTCCCATTCGGCGCCACAATCCGCCTTGACTCAGCATCATAGTGAAGTGCACACTCCACCATCAGTTCAGCACAGCAAAGCGCAGGCGGGAATCCGAGAGCTTGAAATATGCCGTTTCTCACCATCCTTCTAGCGGCAGGCGTCGGTAAGGGTCCGTTGTGTCCATATATCCTCTTTTTAAATTCCACGAGATCGATGTGGCCAAGATCTGTGTCCGAGACATTTTTCCATTTAGACTTTATTCTGGTCTCTGGCTGCGATCCTTTACTTGCAAACTTCATCTGTGCCTGCTTGGATATTTCTCCTTGATCGATCGGCAGCCTGCAAGTAGAAAATACTTAACATTAATACAAGATTATTTAAAATTGACGAGTTTCGGGGTGTAGCTTGGACAAATCGCACTTTCAGCCTTATTAAATTAAAAATTTCTGTCAAAAAGCAGGTTGAAAGTAATTAAATTCGCCCATCATGAATGAAATTCGTGCCGGAAATGAAGTAGAAGATAGAAACACAGTGCAAATACATTGTAAACTAACTTCCAAACCTCGAAGATCGTGTTGTGGCTGCAAATGAATTTAAAAATTCAGAAAATCTGCCAGAAGAAGTGCGCCAATATGCTGGAAGTACGACTTCAGCAAAGAAATAAATTACTTCTCTCAAAAATCACACCTGTCAATAAGAAAATGCTATCTCGATTCTCACAATGATGTTATTCTCACAAATTTCTCCTTCGGGAATGTTTTCTTGAAGATTCGAGAGAGATAGCTACTTCACAGCCGGAATTGTGAAGAAATGAGTTGCTGAAACTCATTTTATGGCTGAGAAGTGCGATTTTCTTCAAGGCATTGTTCTCTTTCCTTTGAGTTTCTTCCAATTTTTAGAAACGTTTTCTTCTTAGATTGGCAAATTTCTAATTTCATTTTCAGTTATCGAGGCAAGTTTCTAATTTTCATCTCTGCTTGAGATTTTCGAATTTTCTCAAAGAAAATTGTCTAAGTTTGGAAAAGATATTAAATTAATTGTCCAAATTTAATTTTCCAATGTACTTTAAATCTTCCGAACATGGCAAAGTTTAAATTTATCTAAGGCAGACTAGTTTAATCTTCCAAATAATCCCCGGATTTTGAATTTTGAATTAAAATTCCCTAAGTGTCAGGGAAATAATTAAAAATATTAAAATAGTAAATTCCAACCCGTTTAACCTTGATACATGGCTAAGTTTGTTCGTCAGAGGCAACAATATCTCTTTTCAAATTGTCTGCCTAGCCAAAATATGCTCAATAGCTCATCTACCAAATTTCAACTTTCTAGGCGGAGTTCTGACCTCTTTGGACATTTTTATTTAGCCAAACGATTCATCTTCTGGGTTGGGCGAACTTGGAGATCTCTGCCACTTTGCCATTTTTTTACTAGTGCCTTAGGAATTTTCCAAGCTGAGAGGGGCGGACTTCATGCTTGCTCTGCCAAACACTCTGCATTTTGGGCCAAAGAATTTCATTCCGTTGCGCCGAGGCGTGATTTTTATGCCGGTCAAAACCTTTTCTTCTTCTAGATAATTCTCCGTTTTTCATGCCTTGAATAATTTTCCTTCCAAAGTTTGGACAAATCTCTTATAATCTCTTGCCTATGGCGTATTTTTATTATCCATTGGTCTTGGACTTTCCTTGCCATGGCGAATTTTATTTGTGCCTTGTCCAATGGCAAATTCCACTTGTTTTAATCATTTAATTCGATTTCCAATGAATTCCCTTGTAATTTCACCCCTTTCCAAACATCTTGGAGCGCACCCCTTCATATTTCACCTTTCTCCACACTTCTTGGGGCGGACTTCATGTGCCTCTTGCCATTTTCCTCTAGGCTGGGCGGACTTCACAAGTTTCATGCCATCTTTCTCTAGTGGCGGACTTTGAACTTCTTGTGCCAAGGGCGGACTTTGGCTTCCTCAAGCCATGCGCCATTTCTAAACATCTTGGGCGGACTTCACCTTCCTCCATGCCAAGGGCGGACTTGGCAACTTTCATGCCATGGCGGACTTGAGCTTCTCCATGCCAAGGGCGGACTTGGACATTTTTCCAAGATTTTTGCCATTTTTCAAACTTTTTCACTTTACCTGGATTTTCTTAATTTCTGGAGACGTGTTGATTTTTTTTTGCTCTGTGGGATCCAAAAATAGAAACTTTCCAAAAATAGAAAAAGCAAAAGCATCCCTAAAAAATAGGAACTCCAAAATGGCCTAAAAATGCCAAAAGTCAAAAAAGCAAAAAGCAGAAAAGTAGAATCCCTAGAAAATAGGAAGTGTCAGAAACGACCGAAAGCAATGGCGATCTTCATCTACCGGGTGTTCTAAGCACTTCTATGACGTTAAGGCACAGAAACGGGTTCAAAATCTCAACTTAGCCGGACTTAACTCTCAAAATTTATCCAAATTCAAGACTCTCAGAGACGTTGCGCGGAAGGCGGAACCAAACTTGGGGGTCCCCATTTGCGATGGGGCGATGTGTGAAATAGGTCACAACATGTCCCACCGCCGTCGAGACTTGGGAGACTTCGAGGAAACGACGGGGACTCCTAGACGTCCCTGAGATGTCTCAAGGACTTCTAGCCGTCCCTCAAGTGTCTCAGAGACACCGAGAAGTCCCTGCACTGGGATGTGCAAAAAAGCAATTTTAAAAAAACATTCTCTTACTTTTCTAGGAACCTGACCCTTGGGCCGAACCCTAAAGGCTTGTGGGACCCCTAAAAGCCTCTAAGCTAAAGAAAACACTCTTATTCTTCATTTTTTTGCTCACATATGGCATTTGATGTTTTGCAACTCATTGTATCATCTTTATGATATGATATTATGATTTTTCATTTTGGCATTTTGTACTTATTTTGATATCAATGTATCATGCTACTCATTGTAATCATCTTTATGATATGATATTATGATGTGACATGTCATATTTTTGATATTCATATAATAGAAATCTCAAATTCGACAATTTCATTTGTCAAATTTTAATATTTTATTTACTTTTAGTCTTTTAGTATTCAAGTATTTAAAATGTTAGTATTTGCAATTTTACTAATTTGCCAAAGTTTAATTTGAAATGTTATTCTTAAACTTCTTTTTATAACTAGTTATTCAAGTACCATATGTATATCAGCACCGCTGCCCCGCCGCACCCCCGCCGCCGTCTCCCCACCGTTCCCAAACTTAGACCCTCTGTCCCCCCGTCCCTGTCAGGAAACTCTGTGGAACACTGGCCACAACGGCATTAGAGGGTCTCTGTCCCCCCGTCCCCGTCAGGAAACTCCGTGGAACACTGGCCACAACGGCATTAGAAGAATATTTTTAATTTCTAGCTTACTATTTCCAACGATAATCTATGCAGTTCTCTGCTAGATTTAGTATTTTTAATTTGTTCTGGATAGCTTGCTGCTAGAACTAGCTGTAGTTATTTTCAATTTTTTCAGTTATCAGTTTGTAATTTGGAAGGCTTGGTGCTAAAATAAGTATTTGATTAGTACAGATTTTGTAAAAGAATGCAATATTGAGTTGTGCGGCTTGCTGCCAACAAGTATTTTACTATAATATCTTTTTGATCCCTTCACCATATGCTCTCACCTTTCCCATATTAGGATCTTGGTGATCAAAAGGTGTTAAGGTTGCAAGCTGTTCACTGTGAAAGTAATAAGAATCAGAAAAATATTGTCGGGTGTAATACAAGCAGTAAGGCCTATGATATTCCCAATATTAACTTCATAGAGAAGGCTTAGGTCCCTTGGTGCTTGCCAGAATATCTTTTAGTTGGGATTGATTCCCTGCCACAATTTCTGCCTTAGCAACATGATGAAGAAAATCATGTTTGTTAGAGCTTCCTACGTTGATGTTTGTGTTATCACCCTTCTCATGTCATTGCTTGTATGTATTGATGGTGGATTCTTTCCTCCTTGATCTAAAGCTTGAATCCTTCGTAAGTTCTGCCATCTTCTCTTGGTTTTCCTTTTTATTCATTCCGAGGGCCAAGTCTTGTATACATCTGGGGTAGATTGCTTCTGTTCTTCTCGTCTCCTTCAGAATATGAGCTATGCTCTTCCAACAACTTTTCCAGATCTCCTTTAAAGTCGCATCCTTCCATAAGATTCTCAGTTTTCCCTTGTTGCTTCCCTTGAGATTGGGTTTCTGGAACAGTTTCTATTTCTTTAGTGTCTTCTACTATCTTTTGGGTGTCTTTTTTGCTTTCTTGGCTGCTTTTTGTACATTCAGATTTCAGTCTTGTTCCTTGTTGGCGTTTCAATTAGCACCTCTGG
This sequence comes from Sequoiadendron giganteum, assembly GCA_007115665.2. Lineage (NCBI taxonomy): Eukaryota > Viridiplantae > Streptophyta > Pinopsida > Cupressales > Cupressaceae > Sequoiadendron > Sequoiadendron giganteum. Next base: position 280,999,216 of record CM021107.1, on the reverse strand, counting down.
AGTGCTTATTGGAAACGGACAGCTATTGCAAGTGTGTTCTTCGGATTATAGAGAGGAAGATCTCTCTTTGCTGATATTCTACTGTAAAAAAGGGGTGTACTAAGGTTCCTATCTTTTTTACTCAGCGGTAGGACACAAGGGTGCATAAACACAATGCGTCGTAGCTAAGCTTTTTCTTTGGTTTCCGCAGATCTTAACTACGACTAACTAAGCTTCTAAACTATCCTACCTCCCCAAGATAAACAGAGCATGAGGGCGTAGGAGCGAAATGGATGGGTTGGATCACTTGAAACTTCCGTCTTAATGGAATATGGCCGAGGCTCTGAACCTTCGGATATATACCAAGATAGGGCTCGATACAAGCAAACACTCTCTTACGGTAAACTGGATCTGAGACTTGCCAAGGAGGAGGAACCCCTGTTCGAGGTGTAGGCTTGGAAACAGTTCACTGGAAACAACAAGGAACTATGGCCTGTCTAGCAGGATTTCCAGGCTGCAAGACAAATCATTAAACATCATACGATAATGATTGATAACAAAATATCCAAGGAGGTGACGACACTTGTCCAAGGAGGAGATTGAAACAATACACTATTTGAAAACAAGACCATGAATAGACTCAAGTATTTAGATCAAGCAAGCATGCGCCATCTGATTTATTTCTTCAAGTTTTCTCCAAAGAATTACAAAGGTCGGGACAGCAAAGGCACGAAATCATGCACAATTGCGATCAACCAACGAACTCTCATCCAAGAGTGAACAAATATAAACAAGCTAACTCTGGCAACAATGGCGCAGCAATTTTGCTTAGCAAATAAAGGTTAAAAACAAATAAAGAACCTAAGGCTCTTATTTATAGAAACTCAAAGGAGTAGGCAACCCTAAAATCTCCCTGAGTTAACAAACAGTTCTTGCCAATCAGCAAGATTTATTTCTATGTCTAAAAGTCGGTGAGCAAACAGTTAACTGGAAATCTACTTCAGTTAACTGAAACGAAACAAAAGTCAAATTGGAAGTCTACCTCAGTTGACTGACACCTAACTAAAAGTGAACTTACAATTACAAATGTGTCTCCAAATAGACATCCACCTTTTGAGGAGATCTGAGATCCACAAATCGTGGGAGTCAATTAGACATCCTAGATCAGTGGGATCTGACATGCATGATTTGTGGAGATCTGGAGTCAACTTGGAAAGGGGCATCAAGTTGACTTCAGTCATATTTATTGCTACTTTGGAGGGTAGGACGTCCTTCTTGAGGTGTTTGACACCTCATCATCATTGGTCAACGGTGCTTTTGTTCATTCGTTGACTTCTTCATACGGAGACCGTTACATGCCTGTCAATCGCCAGGTTACCGCTTGTCAGCAACTTGATGTGTGTATCTCCTTCATTCTGCTTCCCTTAGGAGGGTTACTCCTTTTCTTTTTGTCTATGTTTTCACTTTGACGTGGAAGGTAGTGTAGTATTAACCGATGGCAGCTCTGTGTTGGGAATGACTACCTTCCGCGTTCTTTTGCAGCTTTGACATTTTCCTTGGTCTTTCTCAATGGAAGAATGTCGTATGATGAAACCACGAAGCTTGATGATGAAACTGTGAAGTTTGACCAAGATCACTCCAACCGTGAGAAATGCACATGAACTTGCTGCATGTGTAAAATTCCAACGGTTACAATCCTCTAAACTGGCCTTGGAAGGCGATCAGATATACGAGGTGAAATCATTATGGAACTTGTGGACTTGTTTCTATGCTTGTCAATTTGGCTAGATTGACCTCTGGGTGTGTCCGACGTAAATCGGTGCTAGTCGTTTTCAGAAAATCATGGAGTAAGACCAATCTGGTCTTGTATTCGTCTTGGGAGAGCTGCGTTCTAAAAACCTTGAAGATTGACTGGACACACGATGCTGCTTGGACAACTTTTTCTGGAACTGCTAAAAATAGCCTTGCTGGGGGTAATTTTTACGAAAAATTTTGAGACATGGGTTTTGTTGAGAATAATTCTCTAAACAAACCCAGATCGTCAGAAATTCGAAAAAACGTGTTTTTCTATGACATGCAAGAGCCCTTCGGTGGCAGAGGCAGCGAGGCACCAGAAAGTGATTTTTCTCGGAAAAATCCAACACATGGGTTTTGTTCGTGCTTCAAAGCTAAACAAGCCAGTTTGTTTGATTTTCAAAATTATGACTGTTAAGGATCGATCAAATTCCAGATTGTCAGAAGTCAATTCTTACAGGTCAAACAACATTTGTCAATTTCATATTTTCTCCTCTTGAAGCCGAATGTGTTGATTGCAGAACATTAATAGATTTCGATGTTTGCATATCAATGAAGGATCCGCCATAAATAAGAGAGGAGACCCGTCCCTAAGAGGCACGACTCATGAGAGGACGTGTCTCCACAAGTCGAGACACGTCCACTCATGGGACGTGTCCCTTAGGGCACGGCTTATGATAAAGTCGTTTATCATTGTTTTAGTATAACACATATAAACCTCTCTACAAGGTGGCGGATGAGTAAGTAAATTCCGATTGATGAAATGCAGAGTATAACATCATATACATAAGTCGAATTTATATGTATGCTCATAAATTCGTTTAAATGTTTTCCAGAAATATTTCAACATCAATGATAAACTTTGGTCAAGTATGAATGACGGTGAGGCTTACAGCAATCGTCATTCATATCTGACCGACGCTATCATTCATTAACAATGATTTTTTTCGGAAACCCTAAAAAATAGGGGCAGCAGGGCTACTTTTTTTGGAAAAATCCAATATGTGGGTTTTGTTGAAAAAGCTATGCTGATCATACCCAGTTGGCCAGATCTGTGATTATCTGTTGTTTTCTTGGACATTCAAAGAAATATAGACAGAAATAGAGGAAGTAGACAAAAGGTGGATTGGAAGTTATCGGCTGTCAATCTGGAAGAATTATGCCTTTTGATGCAAACTCTGATAAATAGTCCCTCTGTGCAACAAAACTTCAAAAATATGAAAAAAGGTGAAAACACTTCTGTTAGATCGTCAAAAATGTTGGAGAAGAAAAATATCCGTTCTTGAGCTCCTCAACCTGCAAATAAATAATGAATAATGGATGCCTAGATGCTTTGATATGTCAATTTGGAGTTGCAAGCATCAATTGGGCATCCAACTCATGATTGAGCTTGATTTGGAGTTCAAAAAGGTGATTTCCACTGATTGTGGAGTGTTTGGCCTCTTTTTGCCTCCAAAATTTGTTAACTCAAGTCAACATTTGCTTTTGACTTTCTTAGGCTTCTCATTTGGTGTTTTGATCATTTTTGCAGGCTGAGGTGACTCTATTTGATCTTCGATCCTGGCTGCTCGGTTGATCTTCGGCAGTTGCTGACGGATTTGTTGTTGAGATGGGATCAGCTTGACGAGATATGCCTGGGAGAGATTAACTCAGAAAACTGAGTTTGAGCCTCCAAAATAAAGGGCACCTTTCTTCAAGAGGGGCGCTTTTGGCTGTGCCTTAGTCAATTTTTGGCTTGTCTTTCCAGTTCTTCAATTCTCTTTTTTTGCTTGACCTTAGCGTGTGATCGTTTGGCGTGTCTTGTGAACCTGCTATCAGATTGATCACATAGCTGAGAGGAAGCTGGAAAGATAACATGTATAGAGCTGTTGCTTATGGATTCATCTGGTGGTTGTAACTGAGGGGCGCCCCTGGCCAGCAGGGGCGCTTTTACCTTGAAGCTCTCTGTTCTGGCATCTTCATTGCTGATGGATCCTCCATACTTTGTTGACGGTTGGCCTGTGATCTCTGAATCAGATGATCTTGCTGATTGTTTCATTGTCGAGCCAGCACGAAAGTGAAGAGGATGACTGATTTGAAGATGTCAAATGACTTGATTTTTCCTTTGAAATCCAAGGGCGCGTTTCTTCAAGAGCGACGCCTTTTTCAACTGTGACTGTGTTTTGCCTTGGTAGACAAAATGCCCATCTTCCAGAGTTAGCCAAATTTTGGCCTTTTTCGTTTTGAGAATCTCCTTCGTTGAACGAGCATCTTTTTGACCTTTTCCGCCATGGCTTCTTCGTTGGAGCTTTTGAGGTTTAGCTTTCGGCACCTGGTACTGGCCAATCTGCCATTAATGGTTGCGGAGCTCCTAACTTCGTTCCTGAAAAATAGAAATAGACCCACCAGAGTAAAACATTTCTTTTGATAATTCTGACTTGATTAGTGTGATCATGAAGGCAATTAACCCTATCAGAATTATTTTCAATCATTTCCGGGAAGGTCCTATTTTTAAGGGTTTCCTTAAAAATAGGGGCATAAAAACCCTAATTTTCATATTTTCAGAATTCTAACCATAGGTTCCTGGACAGAAACCCACAAAGACTTCATATTTGTTTTGACCTAAAACATACTTTTGATGGCATTTTTACATTGTTTAGCTCAATTTAAGTAGAATGCCAAAAGTTTCATTTTGGGTATAACATTCCTGATAATGTTCTTCCTTTGGGTTTGATGAAGCCATTATTTTCCTTTTCCTTTGCCTGTTGTTCCTTTGGTTGCATGTTGGATTTTGGTGAATGCAGGACATTCCCTGATTAGATGGACTTATTTTTTGCATCCCCTACACTTGAATGAGATAGTTTCAAAGTCTGGGAGTTGGTCCCATTCCACTTCCCTGCTTTCGGTGATTCTTTTTCAGAAGCAGATTTGTTAAATTCAGCTCTACACAAATTCTTGTGTAGCTGGAGAGGCCATTTCCATGGAAAGATCTTGATGTATAACTATACATTGCCTTTCATCAGGAGTTGGCTATGGACTCAAAAGAATATTTGGACCAAAACTCCTACGGTAAGGTGTATGGTCTGATCCATACCATGGCTCTAGTAGGGATTTCCTCATTGGGTTTGAAACCCAGGTGCTAGTGTTTCATTCAGAAACCTGCATTTCTGAAAAAATATGGACCTCCCCCAAAGACCTCATCTCTATCAGATTCATTAGTGAAAACAGCTATGAAATAACCTTAAGCAAGCACTGAGGAAATTTCTGGCTCATATATGCAGATCTTTCATGGGGAGCTGAGCTCCCAAAAATCTGCAGATTAGGCTATGTCCATGGAGATGATACATTCTTCTTAACTTCTGTAATATCAAGGTTGACCAAATTTTCTTCCATTGCTGGCATGCAATGGCTGGAGGAGTTTCCTGGGGGAGCCATCTTTCTCTTACCTGCTGCAGCCATGGCAGTCTCTGCCTCTTTATTTGAAACCAAAGATCTGTTTCCTGCTAGCATGTCTGAATCTGAAGGACAGAATCTGTGGGGAGAGGAGAAGAAGCCCCCTGAACATTGCTCATAAATTGAAAAACAAGAAAAAGTCTATGGGAAAAGAGAAAAAGCTGCACCTGAAGAGCTAGGGTGCCAAAAGCTCAAACAGAGAAAGAAAACCTAGCAGAGCTTATCATCCACAATTCCTGAAAAAATGGCCATTGAAAATTATCAATATACTGTGGGATTACTATTATTTTCAAAGGAGTGCTTGGTATGCAATTATGTGCATTGGAGTCCTTTGTGTTGCTTTAATAATTTTATTGTTGTACTCAGGATCATATTGATATTTGGTGGGTTTTGTTGCTGCTTAGGTACAACTGGAATTGTGGACTACACTAACTATGAGGACATGAAATATGCTGTAAGTTGGATTCATTTTAGTCTAGACTCTTGTCAGTAGTTAATATGCAGATACATTTGATTTATAGCACAGTAAGTGAATATTTCCTTATAGTTATTTGTTGTTTAACATCGATGAACTTTTAAAATTTTGCAGATCAGAAAGCTTGATGATTCTGAGTTCAGAAATCCATTTGCTAGGTCTTATATACGGGTATACTTAACCCTTTTTGAGGATTTCACATTCATGAAATTTAATACCATAATAGTGTTACGTATATGGCCTTTATATTATAGCTGATACTGATGTTATTTTGAATGTTTATATGGATCAGGTCAAGAGTTATGAGTCTAATAGAAGTGTCTCAAGAAGCTGTAGCCGCAGTTACACTCGGAGCCGTAGCCGGAGCCAGAGTAGGAACAGGAGCAGGAGCAGGTCAAGGAGCAGGAGTAGGTCAGGGAGCAGGAACCACAGTCACACTAAAAGCAGAAGAAAGAACAGGTCGAGAAGCTGGAGCCGAAGTAGATCAAGAAGCTGGAGCCGAAGCCAAAGTCCTATCAGTAGCCGAAGCAGGAGCCATAGGTCTGGCCTACACATAACCACATCATTATATAACTGTTGCAGCAAAGTACAAAGTTGTTTTAGCTTTTATTCTTAAAGGAATAAGTCTTTTTGGTTTTGCAGCAAGTTAGCCAGAAGTCAGTCTGGTTCTGGGTCACGTTCTAGTTCTTTGTCCAAACGTTCACACTCTCATTCTCGTCCACGACTGTCCAGGTTATTCCTTGTAGTAAAAAAATGGCACACTGCTTACGTGTTTCTAAATGTTTGTCTAGAAGCAATTTAAAAAATAAATCTTTTTGGTTGTAAATTGCAGGTCCAGGTCCAGGTCCAAGACACCTCCAGGTTCTGTATGTGTCATATTGGAATGCATGTATTTTGAATTTGTGATCAGTTGTTGCTATGACTGCTTTATTAATTTAATAGATCAATTTTATTTCTTGTTATAGAGTATAGACCCAAAACCATCACCAGAACCAGAGCCTTTCGTGATTTCCTTCACCTGTGGTGCTAGGCCTTAAATTCATTCACTGTGTTTTTCAACAAGCACTCCAAAATTATCTTATATTGTGATGATGTAATTTTTTCGGCATAATCCGTCTAAGTTTCAATTGGCAAATATTCATTATTTCTTGGGTCTTTCAGGTAAAGTCTGATCGGAGCCCATCTGCTGCTTCCAGTGGTGATTAAGGCTAGCTAAGCAGTAGTTGGTGTGCAATTTTATGTTGATTTGTTTTTTGAGGTAGCGCATTTACTTTGAAAGGAAACCCTTAAAAATTTCTGGCATAACTGGCATAACTGCAGAATATATATATTTTTTCTCCATGCTGGTAAATTTATGATTTAATAGTTTTTGAAGGTTTCATGTCTCTCTTTAACTCAGAAAGCTTGATGAAATGACATCTTGGAAAAGTTGAGGTGACTCGAGTGAGCAGATGCAATTCCAACGTCTTTATGGTGTCTAATTTTCAACACTCTAAAGTTGATTTCTTTTGACACACATGATATGATTTGAAAGATTAGCTAATTGGTGTCTGCCTGTTAGGTAGATAATGAAACTCTCAAATTTATTGTTATTGTACAATATTATTGTTATGATTTGACAAGCAACAACTGTAACTAAAAATCGTTCTTTTCAATTTCGGTAATATAAAGATGCATTTTCTGTCCTAAATACTTTTAGCATATTTGCCTTTGGTATTTATGGTGGATCCATGTTTATTGATATATTTGATAAAGTAAACTTGTTTTGATTCTGACAGATTCTTCAAATAAATTTAGGGGCAGGTTTTATGTAGAAGCAGTTTTAATTTTAAAATTTCATGCAATAATGAGTTGGGTTTGTAATAAAGTGGTTGATTACAGTAGCATGCATGATTTTGATTGCAAACTAGCTTTTGATATAGAATCTTATAATGGGGCATTTTGTTACATATGCTGCGCTAAGCCACGAACATTTATAGTTGAAACTTTTGTTTATCTTTCAATCCAAAAATTTTAGATTGGAAGGCGTTGTAATTTGGATACATTTTATTTGCGAGTGATGAGTGGTGCTTATAAAGTTGCAACACTATTATCTATTTTAAATATCAAATACTTTAGGTGTGTAGAATGTATAAACAAAAACCCTTATACGAATAGAAGGTTTGTTTAAATGAATTAAAGGAAAAAAGAGAGTTTATTTTCATAATGTGAAGTAAATTTTTGGGTAATATGAAAATAGATATTGAAATGTCTGAACAAAGACCCTTCTTTTAGTTAAAGGTGTATTTAAATGAATTAATGACTAAAGACTACCTTGTATATATGAGCCATACATGATTACAACATTTAACTTTTAAAGAGTTGTTAAAGCAATATTTTGCTTCCCTTAATTTTGTATGTGGTGTTTCAAATTGTTTTGTGATAATCCAATTGGGTGCTATATTGGGGAAAGTATAGCAGATTATTATGAGAGAAGGGTTGATATTGAACTTCACAAGTTTGTTAAATTTATGTTATTTATCTCATTTTTTTTGTTTTTATTCATTAATGTGGGACAAAGACCCACCCCCATTTATAAAATATCAAAATATTAACATTAAAAGTATGTTTCAGAACCTAAATATGGGAATAGAGGTCAATCCTTGTTAACATTAAAAGTAAATTTTTGGGTAATATGAAAATAGATATTGAAATGTCTAAACAAAGATAAAGGTCAATTTAAATGAATTAATGACTAAAGACTACCTTGTATATATGAACATACATGATTACAACATTTAACTTTTAAGGAGTTGCTAAAGCAATATTTTGCTTCCCTTAATTTTGTATGTGGTGTTTCAAATTGTTTTGTGGTAACCCAATTGGGTGCTATATTGGGGAAAATATAGCAGATGGGAGAAGGGTTGATATTTAACTCCACAAGTTTGTTAAATTTATGTTATTTATCTCAATTTTGTTTTGTTTTTATTCATTAATGGAGGGCAAAGGCCCACCCCCATTTATAAAATATTGAAATATTAACATTAAAAGTATGTTTTAGACCCTCAATATGGTAGTAGAGGTCAATCCTTGTTAACATTAAAAGTATGTTTTAGACCCTAAATATGGGAGTAGAGGTCGACCTTTGTAAACAAAAAAGTTGTAGAAAGAAGCCTAGAGAAAGAGCTTGGGGAGAGAACAAATTATATCATAATATGTTTTAGGCTTGTAACATGGGAGTAAAGGTCAATCCCCACAAACGAGAAAGATGTAGAAAAAACCCTAGAGGAAGAACTTGGGAGGGATAAAATAAATTATAACATATTAATCCTTCTCAAATGAGAAGAAAGATTATCTTGCTATTAGTGTGGATGGCTCTAGTCAAGGGTGTCTTTTTTTCTTTTCTTTCCTTCATGGTCCTAGCATAATAAACTATTTTTGATATTGATAAGCTGTTTGAAAGAGCTTGAACCCTTGTATGACATAGTCAAAAGGAAGATGAAACATGTAACATGAGCAATGGGAAGATCTAACCCTCAACAAGACCAAAAAGAGTGAGGTTCAATTGGAGCCAAGCTACCAAAAACAACTACAAACAAAATATAAAGTTGGGACCCTTGAGAGGGTATCTTTTTTTCTTTTCTTTCCTTCATAGTCCTAGCATAATAAATTATTTTTGATATCGATAAGCTGTTTGAAAGAGCTCGAACCCTTGTACGACATAGTCAAAAGGAAGATGAAACATGTAACATGAGCAATTGGAAGATCAAACCACTCAACAAGACCAAAAAGAGTGAGGTTCAATTGGAGCCAAGCTACCAAAAACAACTACAAACAAAATATAAAGTTGGGACCCTTGAGGTAACACTTATACTAGACTTTACACGAGTAGGTCTTTCGCCCAACACTCTAGCATGAGTTTGGGAAAAAGATATAGGAAGACCTTTCTTCCTTCTAACAAAATTATAGTTAATATTATCCTCCAAGTTTTTAGAACAAAGGGAAGTGGGGGGAGGGGTTTGCAGGGATTCAAGATTCCCACCACATGGGTAATTTGAAGTTGACCAAAGCCAGAGGTAAAGCAGGGTGTGAGAATAAGAAAGAGGTTCTCCAATAGGGTTTGAAGGAGTAGAGGGAGAAGGGTACGCCATCGTAGCACCAAAAGCCAAAGAATCATTCTCCTAAGATGACTCATCATCAAAATGGGAGGTATCCAAGGGAGAATTAGGGGCATGGATAGTCAAGTGATATTCATGAATATTCTTCCACCAAGTAGTTGGGCCCTTGCGTTGAGAGAGTTTGTAGTTAGGTGATTGATGGAAAAACATCACTTGCATTTGAAAGGGATACCTTCATAGTCAAGCGGTTGAGTCCAAGGCCTATCTCTCACCATCAAAACCATATCTCCACAAAGAGGCTTGTAGATGTCAATGCCCATTAGAATGTGAACAAAAGTAGAGTGCTTGATTTAGGAAGTGAAGTCATAAACCTTCAAGAAGTGATCGATAGAATTGCCTATAGCCTCATAGCTTGAATCCTCCCAAAACTAGAGGGGGAGGTTCAAAAGTCTAACCCACACTAGATGCACATTTAGATGCTTAGTAAGGGGGTTAAATAAATTTGTCCAAGGCTTTATGGAGAGAGTGCTCTCACCAAGACCACAATTTCTCGCTAGACATCAAATTTGTCCTTTGAAGAGGCAAAAGAAGCATAATAAATTATTGAAGAGTTCTCATCAAAAGGAATTATTTATCTCAGAGCTCTAGAATGGGTATTCACATTAACATTTATAGAAGACCCCTAGCCACAAAAAGGTTTTGAGGAGTTGCACGTCTTGTAGGAGGGAACTAAACAAACTTGAATGGGGATGCTAATGAAGAATAATAAGTAATAGAAGAGTCGCTCTCTAAAGAGGCCTTTGAGAAACCATCTTCCTTAGAGTTACAATTGATTACCATTTGTTGTGGCTTGACATCTTTCCATTGAGTGACTAGCGTTAAGTAGGTACAACGATAAATCAAATGAGAAGACTTAGGGCATTTTGTGGCCAAGTGATCAATATTATGTCATGTACCCTTTCTAGAACTAAAGATTTAATAATATTTTTAAGTGGACCCAATCACTTCTAGCCACTTAAATATTACTTAGGTCCTATGTAATGTTTAAGAAGTGCTTTTTACATTTATCAAAATGTAATTCAAAAAGGGATTTTTAGATGTAATTAATTTTTTTTTTAAATGTTTGGAGGGAAAATTAATTACAATAAAAATAAAATAAAATGGAGGGTTGACAAAGACAAACTATAGAAGAGAGCTCAAGGCACAAATTAAATCATCCAATTTTATTATTTCATTATTTCTTCAAATTTTGAGATTGAAGCATTCAAGCACAAAAACCCATGGTGTTGGAGATGTGGACACTAACTCTCTTGGCTTTTCATAGTTGGATTTCAGGACAAAAACCCTCATCTCAATTTGAGGCGATTCTATTCAAGGATTACATTTTGGCCTATAGATGGAAGTCATTTACAACTTGGTACAATGCTACTATAATGCTATGAAGTCATTTCTAGCTTGTTACAACGTCACCACAGTTGGAGGTTTAAGTGATTAATATTTGCAAGCAAATTAGATATATATTTTATTCGTTGATTGAAAGACATTTTCAAGTCATTTGCATAGTTAATTGGGTAATTTATAAGGGTTTGTTGCTATTATTGCTTTCATTATTATTGATTAAATTGATTGTCATAAATAAATATTAAATTAGGGGTTTCTATGCTGGTGCTTCCATGTTTATTTTCCATGGTTAATTTTAGTGTTTATTTTTCCATGGTTAATTTTAGTGTATAATCACTATTCATTAGAAATTTGTCATATTTGATATGTTTGACACACAATTCAAAATTTCTATTTACATTGCATTTGAGCATGTATACTAATATTATGAGGCTTTGAATTCGTTGTTTGGAAGTTCAAGTTTGATTTACAAGGGTTTATAATATTGTATTATTGCTAGTCACCTATAATTTGACATTTACTTTTGTCATTTGATTATTGTTTCAACTTGCACATGTTTGATAAATCATCTATTTCCTAGAGTTGTTTGATTGGGGACATTACATAGTAAACTATGATAAGCATAAGAAATTAATACCTTCATAATCAAGTTGTTGATTCTAAACCATATTACCAACTTTTAAACTCATTCTTGCCAAATAACTTCTTTGATATATCTTGATGGATATTTTATGAATTTAATATTTAAAAACCAATTAAAATTGTTATAGTTCTTATAAGAACTAAAATGTTTTTAGTCATCTATATTAATAGCACTTGCACACAAGTTAAATGAACAAATTAAACCATTGAATGATAGATATGAATGCACTTTGGAAAGACTATATTTTTGCATTACAACCTTACTCATTTGGGAATTGTGCATGGGAATAATAAATTTCAATGAATTTTATGAAAGGTAAAAACCAAGAATCAAACCAATGTTCATTTTACAATTAAATACGATTTATGTTACTTCTACTTAATATTTTTGTTCATGTGAAAGGTGACATTGTATGATGATTTCTAGTGTCTTTCATAAGATGATTACAATTTTCTACATATAATGATAAATTTTAAAAAATAATTATTGGTATGACGATAAAAGATATATATATATATATATAAATATTCTTGTATGTTTTATATAATAATATCTATACAAAAATTAAAATAAAACATATTGTTTATGGTTATGGATAGTACAAAAGGTAAGGGGGTTCGCAACTCGATCCAAAAAGAAATACATGATAAGGAAGTAAGTTCTAGAGATTTATCAATCACCAAAACATATAAATATAAACACAAGCAAAAGTAAATGATTTGATAAAGATCACTAATTTGACAAACCTCATTCTTAGCATCGAATGTTGTCAAGAAACTTGAGATAAAGTTGATTAATGATTTGGATGATAAAATTATGAATGGGATTGGGTAGTTTGGTTGTGTAAATTCCTAACTCTGTAAAGTCCTCTTCCCTAAATGATTATGAGGCTCTTAAATAAAAATATTATTGTAAGAAATCTTTCAATCATACTTGCGACCTCATTGATTGTGTTCTTCTACTTAGCTTGGTAGTTATTGACTACATCATAAAAATTATGAGACCTACTAATGCTCCCATTCTCTAATCTAATCTTATTACTATCTAGCCATCAACATGTACAAAGCCTTAAGGGTACTCTTGCAAGTTTTCCTTCTTTATCAAATAAAAAACATGTTCCTTTAGATTTACATCATGTTAGTTAAGATTTTCTAGAATGTTGGAAACAATATCTACTAGTGTTGGTTTTATTTTCTTTGAAAGATTACCCATCACTACTATGTGCCTATGCTCTTTGCTCTTTGTGTGGGGCCTATTGCTGCCAAACTTTGGCTTGTCCACCTTGTGAACTTTTTTGATGTTTGGGCATTTGAAACTATGACTATTGTTGCTATTGTTAAGGAGTCATAGGAGGTAATGGTGAAGGTTTAAAACCTTCTATAGGTGGAGGCTAAGATCCCTAAACCTATTATCTTGGTGCACCTAATTATGAATATGTGCTTTGTCTTGTGCGTCTCGGGATTCCCCCTATTCTCAAATTTTATACACCTTCTCCATGACAACCTACAAGGTCCCGAGAGCTGTAATCTAAATTGTGATATTTATCTTAGTGACCATGTCCCTAATGAAACTATTGACAATACATTTCTTCTCATGAAGGTAGTGCATGAATTGTAATAACTCTAAAAAGTGGTTCTTGTGTACATAAAAATCAGAGCATACAAGAATAAGATAAAATAATATTAACCTATTCTACTCACAATATAATGCAACACTTAGATTAAGCATGAGAGTTATTAAACATTGATTAAAACATACAAATAACTCATCAATACTAACCCTTGTTGTACCAAGCCATGGTGGTTGTGTTGAAATATGGTTGATTTGATGACATGTGAGTACTCCTTGAAACATAACATTACATTTCATGGAGTCTTCAAAATGGCTTGGGGTTGAGGCGAATTCATAAAATTTTGGCTCAAGGATTGGATGGATAGGATTAAATGGAGAGATTAGGGGCTCATATTGATTGAGTCTTGAGAGGATGAGGAGAGGACACGTGTCTCCTCATGTTTGGTGAGGATTAATGGGTCTAATATCAAAGTAAAATTAATGGTTGCATATTCCCACAAAGAAAGTGGAGGGACAAGATGGAAAGGGGTACTTTGGAGTACCTAGGGACCATGAGTAAGTCTTTGACCATATGACATGGACCAAGGTCCATCTCACATTTACAAAATCCCATACCTTATGTACAAAGGCTCATGTCTATGTACATTTTAGGAGGATTTGAATGATTTAAGGGAGATTGACCAAGGTTAAGAGTGTGCAAGTGGGGGATCAAGGGGCTAATCGATTTTAACCCACTTAGTGAAAAATATATGGAGAAATGAGATTATATGAATAGAGATATTTAATTTTTGGGATGAGGATGAAAGACAATTAAAAAAATATTTTGATTTATTTACCTAATGTGGACTAGAGAAGAAGGATGCTTAAATAATTAAATGCTAGGAAACGAGTCAAGTGATAAGTGAAGAATAGTTATTTTATTAATTAAATAATAAAATATTATTTAATTTATAAGGGGATATAAATCGACTAATTAATTAAAACAATATGGATTTATTCAATCATTTATAGCATAAATGGTTAGGTGATTGACTAAAATTATGGCGTGTCAATTCTACTGTCTACATTTTCTCCATCTTTGAAGGTGTGTTAATGAAGTCTAGCATCATTTCAAAGGAGAATAAAGCCAATTAGAAGAAAATGGTTAGATAAGAGAAGATACTCCAATAATTTGAAGGAGTGACTAAGAAGAAGGATGTTGGGAATGTTGATACCCCCTTGAGAGGACATGTGGGTTAGGAGAACATAGGTGTGTTCTTGAAATGGATGAAAAAATACAAGATAAATGGGATAGAATAAATTAAGAGATAAGTGATGGAAGGAATGAAGGGATAATGGATGAGGAGATTAGAGTTCTTTGTTATGCTGCATTGTCTTGAGTACTCTTTATTTGATATTGGACTAGACATTGTGCACCAAGGTATAAAACACTAGGGTGATGATGTGTCCCATGCATAAGAAAATAAGTGACAAGAAATGCTATATTTTATCATACAATGATATGGAAGAACATTATACTGTTATGGTAGGGGGCTGCAAGGACTAATATAAATTCAAGAAAAGTGGTAATGCACACAAACAAGAAAGCAAGCATGCAAAAAATAATACAAAGACAAACATGATGTTTCCTTAGTCAAGTTGAAAATCGTTGTTTGGTTGATGAATGGAGGATGTTGATATGGGAACAATATATCTTGGCAAAAACAAGGATTGGGAATGATATATTCAAATGATGATGATAACTATTTTGATCAAGGCTTGTAGTGAGGTTAGGAACACGACCAATGGTTGGAATTCAATGATTTGTATAGATTACATAGAGAGACTACATGAATTAAGGTTTGCTTGTAATTTTGGATTGATAGGAGAATTGGATTAGTGGGAGAGATTGCATTATATTGCATGGAGGTAGCCTATAGCTTGATACCCATGATAAGGGAAGGAAGTATGTGAGAGTAGGGGATGATTGATAGTGGATGAAAATGGATGGAGGATTCATGATAGATGGATTGGTCGATATAGATGTGATCTCCAAGGAGTAGATTGTAGAGGACTAGCGTAGCCCACTTTAGATGCATCACAAAGATTCCCATGGTTTGGCTAGAGAAAGAGTGTTATTTAGTTATGGAAATAGGAAATGGGAGGATCTATGGATGAAGGATAGTGGATATAGGGTATTTGGATGTGCAATTTGGAGGAAATGTGAGTATAGAGAGTATAAGTATTATGGAGGGAATATGGAAGGCTCAAAAGGAATGAGGGATGAGAACTCGAGGAGGCTAGTCAATGGGAAGAGGATGGTGCATACTAGATGTAGTGTGGGAAATGTGTTGAAATGATTGTGGGAAAGTCTACTAATTATGTGAAATACTAGGGGGTTTAGGTGGTTGAAGAGGAATAGCTTGATGGTTGAAGGTTGTAATATTTTCATGGAGGGAAGATACAAAGGATGAGAGATGAGGCCAAGGATGTAGGTTAAATAGTATATAAGGTAAGGTTTGTATTGTCTAAAGCATGAGTGAATGTTTTCTCTTGTCCTTATCAAGATTGAAAGGAGGGAAGAGGGGTGGGAGTATGGGATATGATGAGTAGATATGGATATTACAAATAGGTAGAGGGGATTGGCGAGATAGGTAGGATGGAGTGGATGAAGATTTCCCCCAAGTGTAGAGTGCAGATGGAAGGGGATTACACATAAAAATTGCTTGCTAAGTTTTCATCATAGTACTTGCTCAAGGTGCTTGTTTTCTAGGTTTTCACCATTATACAAATTTTCTCTTTACTTTTATTTTTAATTTTTTTAATTTTTGAGATAGGGTGGATGAAAGTGGATAAGGATGGAAGATGAGGAATTGTATATGAGACAAGAAGATTAGGAACATAGTGGATAGGGGATGGTGGTGGAGAAAGGAATCAAACATCAATTTTTAGAGTAAAGTGAGATGAGATTTGTTGCAAATTATTGTCATTGATGTCAAGAGGGAAAAATATTGTCATTGATGTCAAAGATTTTCATTATAAGAGATTATTACTTGTTCTGGTCCATTCATGTCTTCTCATGGCTTGCGAGTGCTTCTAAATTCATTAATGGTGGTTTTTTCTTTTCTGGATTACTTTAGGGTTAGGGTTTCATGCTCTAATAGGGATTTTCCCTAATTCTCCAAAACCCTAAGGCAATTTCTAGTCACTTAAGTTACATATTATTCCCATAGGCATCATTAGTTTACTGCCCCCTATATCACTTGTCTCGATTTGAAATATTTCTTCCTAAGTATAAAGTTAATACTTAAAAAAAAAATGAATGAGATTAGTGAGCCATGTGTTGCAATTTTGTTTACACGCGAGAGATATGGTAGGTCCCATTTTGGTTGTGTGGTAACACAAAATTGTTAGGGTTCAAGAAGATCAAAGCAATAAACATTAACAATTATATGCAGATTAAATAACCCAAATACAACAAAGAAGAATAACACAAAAGAGATCAACACATAAATTTAATGTGGTTCACCCAATATGGGCTACATCCACAAAAAATCAGCCACCCAATGATTTTATTATCCAGTGTAAAATAGATTACAATCTTGCAAATTCCATACCATAACATACATCCCAACTGCTTAGACCAAGCTTTTTGGAAGCTTCTAGAATTAGGGTTTTATGACCGAACCCTTGACATGTTAACACGAAAACCTTGATGTGTTAATGGGAAAAACTTAGTGAGGATACATAAAGAGTGTACAACATTTGAATGATCAATAGCCACATACCAACAATCCCCCACTTGGAGACTAATTAGGCACCACACCAAACAATCTCCCACTTGGAGCCTTATCTTGGACGACATTGCCTCACTTGCAGCTCCCACTGGATTACATGTCTAGTTGGTTTATTATGTCCACCATTATCAGTTGTGAAGGACAACAAAAAATGATGATGAAATTAGTTTCTCCCATGTAACTTCCTTTGTAAACATATCTAGAGGATTCTCACTTGTGTGGACTTTCTCCAGCTTCAACTGCCCATCCTCCAAAACTGACCAAATGAAGTGGCATCTGAGTTGTATGTGCTTAGTTTTTGAATGCAGAGCTAAATTCTTAGCAAGATGAATGACACTTTGGCTGTCAGTGTACAAAGGGCTATCTTCTTGTCATTGTCCCAATTCCTCTAGTAAACATTATAACCAAATCATCTCCTTGCTAGCTTCCGTAGAAAAAACATATTCAACTTCAGTGGTTGAAAGTGCAACAACCTTTTGCAACCTTGAAATCCAACTAATTGTAGTACCTCCTACAGTAAAAACATACCCTATAGTACTCCTCCTGCTATTAATATCACCTGGCAAATTAGAGTCAACATATCCTTTCAGAGCAAAATTTGTTCCTCCAAAATAGAGTTTCTATGAAGTAGTACCTCTCAAATATCAGAGAACCCATTTTATCGCATTCTAATGTTCCATTCTCGGATTGCTCATATACCTGCTCACAACTCCCACTGCATGTGCAATATCTGGCCTTGTGCATACCATTGCATACATCAAGCTACCAATTGCTGATGCATATGGTATCTTAGATATTTTATCTTCCTCCTCTTATGTCTTTGGACACATCTCCTTAGTTAGCTTAAAATGACTAGGCAAAGGTGTACTAACTGCTTTTGCATTCTGCATGTTAAACATTTTCAACACCTCTACATACTCACTTTGAGACAAATTTTTTTGTTTTGTTTGTCTTGTCCTGTGTGATCCTCATACCAAGGATTTGTTTTGTTGCACCCAAATCCTTCATAGCAAATGAATTTGATAATTTCTACTTAAGTTCATTAATATGTTGCATGTTAGACCCGACAACAAGCATGCCATCAACATAAAGCAACAAGATAATACAACTGCCATTATCCAATTTCTTAAAATAAACACAATAATTAGAATGACATCTTTTGTAACCTTGTTCAACCATAAAATTATCAAATTTCAAATACCATTGTTGAGGTGCTTGCTTTAGGCCATACAAACTCTTATTTAACTTGCACACTAATTCCTCCTTATCCTTAACCTCATATCCTTGTGGTTGTTGCATGTACATATTTCCTCTTCCAAATCTCCATGGATAAATGCTATTTTTATATCTAGCTGTTCAATATGCAAGTCTTCCATAGCCACACGACTTGGAATAGTTCTAATAGAAGTCATCCTTACAATCGAAGAAAATATTTCATCAAAATATATACCTTTTTTTTGTGCAAAAACTTTTACCACGAGTCTGGCCTTATATCTTTTCTTACCTCCATCTACTTCCTTCAACATGTAAACCGATTTATTTGGCAATGATCTTTTACTTGCAAGTAATCAGACTAAATCCCAAGTCTGATTCTATGACAAGGAATTCATTTCCTCTTTCATGCCTAGCTCCCACTACTTTTTGGTATCTACCTACATTGCTTCTTCATAACCTCCAAGTTCATCAAAATTAGTTAATAAAATAGAATATAATGATGGAGAAAATATTTCGAGAGGTCTACTTATCCTTGTAGAATGTCTAACACTTGTAGGAGTCTATGGGATAATGTGGGATAACTTGTTGCTGAGCATTAGGTACCACTGGCATTTTATTTTTTGGGATCTCATCCAACACCACATATTTCTTTCTGGTACGTTCATGCTTCTTTTCCTGCAGCTGATCCTTATACATGACCTTCTCATTAAATATAACATCTTTGATCCTAACGATTTTATGATTTTCATAATCTCATAAGCGATAACCAAATTCATCTACTCCATATCCAATGAAGGTACATTTTTTAGACTTAGCCTCAAGCTTGGTTCTATTTTCAATATCAACATGGACAAAAGCTTCACAACCAAAATTTTTCAAAAATGAATAGTTTAAATTTTTACCCATCCATGCCTCCTCTGGAATGCCACCATCCAAAGGATTTGTAGGTCACTTTTTTATTAAATAAATTTCAGTATGTACAAAATCTGCCCAAAAGTGTAAGGGTAGTCCAACATGCAATTTCATGCTCCTTACATGCTCCGTAATGGTCCTATTCATCCTTTCAGACACACCATTTTATTGTGAGGTTCTAGGAACTGCTTTCTACCTACGGATTCCATTGTATGAACAATAATTTTCAAATTCTTTGCTGCAATACTTGGCTCCATTATTAGATCTGAGACACTTCAACTTTTTTCCTATTTCATTCTCAAACAAAGCTTTCCACTTTTTAAAAGTTTCAAATACTTCTGATTTTTTGTTTTAGGAAATACACTCATGTTTTCCTAGTTGCATCATCAATAAAAGTAACATAATAGCAAGATCCACCAAGAGAAGATGCCCGAGCTAGTCACCATACATCTAAATGCACAAGCTCTAATTTCTCACTCTTCTTCTCTTTTCCAACTTTGAGAAATCATACTCTTTTTTGTTTTCTATAAACATAATTTTTTTAGAATTCCAAGTCAATCTACTTCAAATCTGGTAGCAACTTTATGGAGTGAAGGATCTTCATCCCTTTCTCACTCTTGTGCTCAAGTCTATGGTGCCACAATTTTGTTTTTGTCCCTGTAGCAAGTGCCATAACTATCTTAGTAGAAACTGTTTCTATAGCAACTAAGGTAGAGTAAGTATTACCAATACACAAATACAATGTGCCTACCTTTTCACCTTTAGTGACCATCCAAACTTTGTCTGTAAAGGTAACTATGCAGCCTTCACTACCCAGTTGTCCTGTAGAAATTAATTTTCTTTTCAAATTTGGAACATGCCTTACCTCCTATAGCAACCATTGATTTCCATTTTGTAACTTTATTTTTATCTTTCCTTTTCCAACAATCTGATAGGGTTCATCATCACACAAATTTATTTGTCCAAAATCACCTTGAACATAATCTACAAAATATTTCCTATGAAGTGTAGCATGAAATGAAGCCCTTGAATATATTACCCAAGAATCATTAGCATTATCTAAACACATAATTAAAGCATCTTGTAATTTATTACTTGCAACATTAGCTTCCTTACTATCATCATGTTGTCTGTCTCTTTGTTTTCCCTTTCGAGCCCACAATCCTTCTTCAAATGTCTTGGCTTTCCATACTGCCAACAATCCAGTCTTCCTTTTGATTTAGATCTGCCTTTCTTTGACTTCCATTGTGACTTCCCATGATTTGTTGGGATTTTTCTTCTCTCCTTTGTTCTTCCCCTGTTCTCTACAATCAAAGCATTACTCGATGTTGAACTCTTAGCTGTGATTTTTTGTCGTATTTCCTTGCTAAGGATAACACCAACAACATCATCAAATTTCAATGTATTTGAACCAAAGACAAAGTTACTTACAACCATTACCAAGCTATTCCAACTTTCTAGAAAAGAACATAAAATCAAGATAGCCCTCATCTCTTCATCAAAATTTACTTTTACAAAAGTTAACTGACTGGTAATCATATTAAACTCATTTAAATGATCTATCACCGATCCACCTTCAATCATTTTCAGATTAAACAAACGCTTCATGAAATTACCTTATTTGAGGTTGAGGGTTTTTTCATACAGTTTAGCCAAAGCTTGCATCAAATCCCTAGTTGTCTTTGCTTCTATTATATTGAATGCCATAGGTGGTGCCAAGCACAACCGAATGGTTCCTTGTGCATTTCTATCTAGAATCTCTCATTTTTCATTGGACATCACATCTTTCTTTTCTTTTCCTTGCAATGGTCGCCATAGATCATTTTAATACAAATAATCTTCCATTTGCATCTTCCATAATTGATAATTTTGGCTGTTGAAAATTTCAACCTTGAATTTTCCTTCTTCAATTACTCCCACTCAAATCTAGAGGTTTCTTGCCAATTGACCAAAATACATGTGGCTCTGATACCAGTTGTTAGGGTTCAAACAAATCAAAGCAATAAACATTAACAACTATATGTAGATTAAATAACCCAAATACAACAAAGAAGAATAACACAAAAAGAGATCAACACAAAAATTTAACATGGTTCACCCAATATGGGGTACATCCATAGAAACTCATCCACCCAATGATTTTATTATCCAGTGTAAAATATATTACAATCTTGTGAATGCCATACCGCAACATACATCTTAGCCGCTTATAACAAGATTTTTGGAAGCTTCTAGAATTAGGGTTTTACTATTGACCCCTTGACATGTTAACGGGAAAACCCCAGTGAGGATATGTAAAGACTATATAGTAATTGAATGATCAGTCATCATATACCAAAAAAATAATGACAAGTAGTAGTCTTATGTGAGCTCACATAAAGAGAGAGAAGGAGAAAAGTCCTGTAGTAGCATAGATTGGTGACGTGTGTAAAAGGTGGGTCCAAAACGAAAGTGTGTTGTGCAAATGTGACACATGTCACATGTTTGATTACTCGCAAGGGTTATGATGGGTCCCATTTCCATTAGTGTGGCGTTGCAAAAGAATTAATATGTGTTTAGGATGAAATTTCAGTGATAGATCAAACAACTACCACACGTTCACAAAGAAGAGAGAGAAATTTGTGTGGGGTTGTTGAAGGTTGATGCATGGCAGTTTTATGTGAGTTCACAAGTAAAAAGGAAGATTTTTTTTTTTTATGTGAGGTCGTGGAAGGCTGACAAGTGTCCAAGATATTTTTTCAATGATGATTGCATGCTTATGAAAAGGAGAGAAGGTCATGTGGAAGTTCATAATATTGGCGTGTGGTAGTGTTCCACTTGTTTGCAAGAAGAAAGAGGAAGAAGTGAGAATTAGGTAGTGTGAGATCTCAAAATGTTGACATGTGGAAGTGTTTTTCTTGTTTACGAGAAAAAAGATGAAGTGAGAAGGTCATGCAAGAGATTGGAATGGTGATACATGGATGTTTTTTTCTTATTTGCGAGAAGAAAGGGAAAGAAGAGAGATAGTATTGTGAGGGCACAAAATACTGACATGTATGCAAGACTTTTCAACGGTAGCTTTGTGGAGTTGCAGATGATTGATGCATCTCTATGGTGATGTATATCAAAAGACTTTTCAAAGTGGTATTTTCACTCACATTGATCATATAATATTCATTTTTTAGAGGTATCTCCATTTGAATGTGTATCATTCGGTTTTCCCACAAAGATTAAAGATTGACGACTCAAATTCAAACGTGCTCATTGGCTAGTTCTTAGTTCAAATGTTTCTCTACATAGGTTGACAAGGTAGTGATTGGTAATATTTTATAGGCCAACTTATACTACACAAAATGTGCTAATTTTTGGTCCATACCAACATTGTAACGTGTCCTACAATCCCAGATTGATATTTAAGAAAATCATTTTGAGTTGTTGAAGATATGATGTATAGTACAATTATGTGTCTTTGTATAGTTTTGTGACCTACTCGAGCACTTCAAGTTGAATCTTTCAAGGCAAAGGATGTTTATGTAATGTAGAGAAGGGTATGCATGTGAGACCATCAAATTGATAAATCATAATTGCAATATCTCTTTGTAAGCTTCATGAAACCAACTCATATGTAAGTGCAGAGGAGAAAATAAATTGAAGCATAAAAAAACAAAACATAAGCATACATCAAACAAATGGCTATACCTCAATACATTCTCATCTCTATGGTTGAGCTAAAAAAGCTTTGCACCCAAGAAGCTTATTGATATTCCCTCAAATTTTCTATGTGGATTTATCAAGAAAAATTCTAGTATAATCTAGTTGTAGCCAAAGACTTGATGAAAATGGATAGTGATGGATTCTATTTATAGAAAGAGGGTCAAATGGATGGAGGGCTAAGATCTTGCCATAGGATCAATGGCTCATGTTGAGAGGTTCTCTCAAGCAAGAGGAAGAGGACAAGTGTCATGTGAGGGATTGAGAAGAGTGTGAGCTTGGATGGACATGATTGGATAGGATAGAGGTAGAATTTAAAATTGGATTTTATGGAGAGGAGAGAGATGGCCCCATACAAAGCCAACTCAAAAAGTGACATTTATCTTTAGTGGATTTAAGGAGATGGATGCGAGAATTTATTGGAGAGGTGAGGAAGCAAGCATGTGAAGGGAAATTACATGTGGCATGGGAAGATTTTTAAAATTGAAGGAAAATGCTAAGTGGGTATTAATGAAGGAGGATTTAATTGATTAATCTAGGATTAATTAATTAGTGACTTTTTAGAGGAAATGAATGGTGGTGACTAAGGTTATATTAAATACATAATCTAACCTTTTTAGAAGAATAAGACCATATTGAAAATTAATTAAATGAAATATTTAATTAATTTAGAAGAGAAATGAAATAATTAATTAAATAATATATTTAATTAATTATGGGATGAAATGGAATAATTAGTTAAATAATATAATATTTAATTAATTATAGGATGATGGTAGGAATTAACTAAAATTTAGAATTTTAATTAATTTAAAAGTGTAATGTCAAAATTGATACATTTTGCCCCCTCTTTGATGCAGCATCCAAAGTGATGTGTCGAAGAAGTTTAAATTTTTTTCCAATAGAGTTGATAGAATAAGAGGTGATGCCCCCTTGAGAGATTGATCGAATAATAAAGAATAAATAAATTTTGATTAATGTTTCGTAAAAGCAAATTTAGAAGAGGTGGATGTGTGTTAAAGAAAAGAAAAAAGGAAAAGAATAGGGTGATAGGTCTAGAAATAAGTGGTATTGGCTAGAGGTAAGGGAATTTTCCACATGTCTTAGGGTTAGAGGCCTATAAATAGGCCTTGGAGGGCCCAAATATGTCATTTTCACCTTTGCAATTTGGGAGAGAAAGAACAAAGCAAGTGAAGAAGAGATGATAGCTATTCCTCGATATTTGCATTGTGCAAAGCGCATTCAAGAGTATCAGTGACTGACAAAGGTAGCAGACGTAGTGAGTGATTTAACCTAGGGATTTTAGGGTAGTCGGGGGGTAATAAATGTGGGTAGAATAGGCTAGGAATTTGGGGAAACAAAGGCACAGTTGTATGAAACTGTGCTTGCACGTACTATTATGGTGCCTCTATTGCATGAAGCTGCGCTTGCGCCTGAAGTGGTACTTATGAAGAAAAACAATTCTCACACTCCATCAATCAACACTTTTGAGGAAATCATGCTTGCGCTAAGTATGAAACCTATGATTGGGGATTCAACGCTTGCACAAGGTACCATTTCAGTTGTGCTAAAATAGTGCCTGCATTTCACAAGTGCATGCCTCCAGAGTTAAGTATGTGATTGCACCAAAAATGACGCTTGTGCGTGTTAGGTACGCACTTGCACTGAATGAATCTTACACAAGTTAAGGATGCACTTGCACCAAAATGGTGTTTGCACAAGATAAGGACATGCTCGTGTCATAAATGATGCTTGCACAAGATAAAAATGCACTTTCACTAAAAATGACACTTGCACAAGACAAAGGCATGCTTCTACTACTAGTAATCGCACCTTCGTGTGCAATGGGTACGCCGAAGATTTATCCTCCCTGCGTAATCCCAAATGGCTTTAGAAATTTTTAAGTAAATGCAACTGGCGGGTGTTACGCCCAGTTACTCAACCTTCCTAGCATCCTCCCTGCGTAGCCAAAATAGGCATGAGATAATCCATAGCAGCAAAAAAGACCACATTATACTCATTTATAAACTCAGGTTTTCAAGAATCTAAAACCATTATCACCCTTTTCATCAACTTGAAAAACAACAGCCGCTCTGCCGTTGGTAATTTTCATTAAGAGTTTTCCAGGAACTAACACTCAGGGAAGAATAATACATCTGCTTGGGGGAGGCAAGCAAAATCCACATAAGTTCAACACTTGCAATCCAGGGCAGCAGCAAATCTGGTGTCGGCAACGGATCTACTAAGTCTGTTGACTACTCTTCTTCTCCGTGACCTCCCTACAGCAAGCCGACGGGTTTGGCATGAGAGCAGTTTTCCTTGGACCAAATGGTTTAGTCTGAGAATCTGGAGGCACTGGCGTGTTCATAGTAAACGCGAGCAGCAAGCGATGACCAACTCCCAACCACAGTAAATGTCCGAACAAGACAGAAGGCAAAACGACAAAAATCAATAAACGGTCAAGATCTATTTTAGATGGTCTTGCATTCTTTTTTACGTCGTTGATATAGAAAATAGCTCGGCAAACATCATTCTGGGAACACCTTCGGCGTAAAAATGAAAATATGTGAGGAATTTTTTGTAAGAAAAAATGAAAGGAATTTATTTAATTTTAAGGAGGGTTGACATTGGTTAGTGGCATGATACAAGAGCCTTTGGTGAGGCTACAATCATGTGAGTGATAGCTCTGGGTGATGATAGTTACGATACTGCCTCATAGATATGGATGAGGATTGATTGAGTTTGATGGATTTATTCCATATATATAGGATACCATGATTGAGGGTGGATCAAACGATGATGACAATCTTAGTGGAGTGATAGAACAACGACATGATAAACTTCTATTTACCAACTGGTGAGACCACTATTACCTTGGGGGATGTGTGGTGAATCTTAAGACTCCTTGAAACATAAAAAAGTGGGTAAAGGGTTCACTACATATGGTTTTATACTAAATTTGAAATGTTTCACCAAACTTAATATAAATAGAAAAGGCAAAATAAGTGTCATGAACCCACCTATTCTTCTATTTCATTCAAGGAATGAGATCCCTCAAATCAAAATCCACTTTCAACCCTTAGGTGAGTGAATTCTTTGAGGAATCTTGTAATTTCCATTTTTGGCAAGGATGAGGGTCTAGGCCAAACAACACTTTGGGGAGAAAAATTAAAAATAGCAAAAAAACTCCAAATTATGATCTATAAAGTGGATTTAAAAGATTTAACATAATACTGATGGAACCTACAAAGCTTCTAGACAATTTGGAAGGGATAAATCTTGTGTACCTCTCACAAAAAGGTGTTTTTAAAAGCTGATTGAGGACTCATTCACCCTATGGCGAATGGGTCTTGGCTAGGGCTTAATAAAAATGGTTTATGGCTTCTTTTCTACTGTGTCTGCACTCCCAGATCCACGATTTTCATAATCAAACAACCAAAAATAAATCTTGTAGGTGAGTTTTTGTGAAATTGCAAGAATAATGACAACTTTGACAACTTTGCAATTTTTTCTCTTCAAGAGATCTTCCACCTAAAATATGCAAATACACATCAAGAGGAAAACAATGTTGTCTTGTTGGTGAATGGGGGTTTGTTTTGGTCAAACCTCGTTTTGGTAATTAAACCTTGTAATGAAAAAATGAAACATAAAGGAATGATGAATGAACAAGCTTATGTCACAACTTACCAAACCTTATTTGAACCTTGGAATATGGATCTGCAACTAGCATGAAATGGACTCAATGGATGTGAATCTCGCTATTGAAACTTGACTTGAAACAATGCCTTTGAATGCTAGAATGGATCTTGAACACTACATAACCATATTAGCTCAAATAACATGCATGCCTTTGAAATGATAATGGATCTTGATTGCTGCAATAATCTTCAATTAATCTACTCTTGAATGCGTTGAAAATTCTCTTGAACTTGCTCTATCTTGATCTCATGAAGTCACATAAAATTTCTTAGGATGAAACATAGTGAAATGACCTCTTATTTATACATATGTTAACATTAATTCATCAAATTCAAATAACACAAGCCAACATGTAAATGCACATTTGAAATCATTGAAATACTACTAAAAACATATTTTAAATTTATATCCTAGGCTTAAGTGAGGACCCATTCGCCAGTCATTTACCTAGGACACACATTCTCCAATGTTAAGTGTTATGTTAAGGGCATTGATGAATGCCGGGTTTTCCTCTTCAAAAATTACAATTAATTAGGCTTGGATTTGAATTAAAGGGGCCAATTAAAGAAAATTAACCCCAATTAATTAATAAATCCCTATATTAGTGTGTAAGTGTAGAGGTAAACCTTACAACACCATAAATAAGGCACAATTAAGTCTATTTTAATTTAATAAGGCCCTAAACTTAAAGTGAATATGTAAAATACATATTACAACATATAGAAGAATGCAGATACAAATAGAGGAATGCATATGAAGAGAGATACATCAAACAATACAATATGGGGGATCACATTACACACATGAAATCACATAAAGAAACACACAAAAGAAAACAAAGCAACATACTAGTAAGGCACATGCGAGTCAACCTATAATAGGTCGTTCGCATCCCAATCCTGTTCACTATATATGGAAGGTAAAAAACTAGCCAAAGGAACAACATCAATTGCCGAACTAGGACAAGGCTATCTAACCCCTTTCCCACACTAAGTGTAGGACAAGGATGAGCCAAGATAAGTGATGAGAATCACTGTCAATTGGAGGAAATAGGTACTTCAACACAAAGAAGAGCACTACAATCTTTAAGATGTTTAAATTTATTACTCAAAGCCTTACATTCATTAGTAGAATGACAATGAACTCTTTGATAAGAACAATATGAATTTTGTTGTAAAAATTATTTCATATTTTTGGAGGGCGAGATATCAAGTCATCTCAGAGGAGTGTCGAAAAGATACTCTCTTGATCAACATTAGGGGATATTTATTTCTTAGAAAAAGATGTCATACAAATAGTAGATGATAAGGCCTTAGATGAAGATGAAGATAAAGGTGGTAAACCTAGTTCTTTCTTGAAAGAGTACGCTTTAGACTTCACTTGTTCTTTGTCATTTTGCTCCATGTTTTCATTATTTCCATGTTTAGGAAGGAGTTTGTATCCAATACTATAACATTCTTCAAACTTAGATGAAGAGGTTTTGTGCTTCTAAGAAGGATTGGCTTCTTCACGAGAACACAAATCCTCTTTAAGTTTCTTAAAGTTATGTATTTTCCTCTCATGAGGGATGGAAGTTGAAGGTCCCCCATCATAACCATGGGGTGATGTTATTGACATAGAACCAAGTTGAGAAAATGAAACACACAAGTCTATAGGTGTAGATTGTGAGATTATGTATTCTCCCATAAATGAAAGTGTAAAATCTAATGAACCCCAATATCCACTAAAACATGTATTTGAAGATGAATTGTTTGTATATGACTCTTTGGACTTTGAGGGTCAGACTTTGGAATCTTCATTGAAACAAGGTGTAAAATATAACGATCCCCAATAATCAATAAAGAGCTTTGTTGTAGGTGAAAGAAAATTAGGATTAACCTCAACTTGTATAGGTTCTACTTTTGAGGTTGGAATGAAAGTATTAGGGGAGTTGGAAGTGTTATGATCATGTTTAACTTGTGAATTATAGCTTTGTTCATTTGCTTCAACCGTGCATATCCTCTTGTTGTATTCAAATTTCATTTCATGGTGAAGAGTAGATGGGACTCCTTTCATAGCATGAATCCATGGTCTCCCTAGGAGAAGGTTGTATGGAAGAGGTCTTGGCATGATATGGATAGGGGTAGGCAAAACTATAGGTCCGACCTCAATAGGTAATGTGATCATTCCTAATGGTTTCCTATTAGCATTATCAAATCCATAAATATTAACATCTTTGAGTTGAATAAGCTTCTTTTCCATGCCAATTTTATCTAGGAGATCAATGCTACAAACATTAAGACTCGCTCCATTGTATAAGAGAGTATGCCTAAATATGGTTTCATTAATGATCACCTTTATCATCAAGGCTTCATTTTCTATTTTGAATATCAAGTGAGGGTAATTCTTGTTGAGTGAATGTGATATTTGACTTTTTCACTTGCATACAATCAAAGGAGGTTGCTACATCATTCAATTTCAAAGAATATTGGATATTATTCTTTTGCAACACTTCTTAGAGCATCCTATTGTATGTAAGTGATGTTTTTGTTAAATCCAAAAGGAAGATGGTTATATGAAAAAGTTACTCAACAAGATCATTTTCTTTTCCACTATATGAAGGAAAACGAGGAGCAATAGGCTAGATAGTTTGAGGAAATGGTAATGATGTAGGTATATGAGAAATGGTATTGTAACTTGGTTGTTGCGAAACATTGTTATTATCAAGTTTCCTTGTAAAGTTCAAGATATCTTTTGATTGCCATGGTTTCTTTTTAGGTGGTTCTATGATGGGAGGTGACTTAGGAGGCTCACTAATTAAAGGAGATCCAGTTTGTGTAGTGATAACCTCAACTGAGTTACCTAGATGACCTTCTAGTAAGGGGGGATCTAATGTGAACTTAACATATTCATCTATGCCATCCATCTTAGTTTTTGTTGAGAGAAATGTAGCATTATAAGAGGGACAAACAAGATTCTCATGATGATAAATAATTGGGTCTTCTATCACCAAGATACCTTTGTCACAAGTAGGAGAGGTATTGGGAGAAGAGAAACTATGATTGTCATGATTGTCTATGCATGCATCCTCTTGTACCAAAGCTTTAGTGGATGATCTAGGTGAGATGAAGTCCTCAAGGGCTTCATCTAACATGTCAAAGTCATCACAAATAAAGGGTTTGAAGGGTATTATTTTTCCAAGGTTAACCATTTAGTTTTTGTTTGTTTTGTTTGATGTTTTTGTTTTTGTTTTCTAATGTTTTCAAATGTAAACTAATCTACCTAATGATGCAATGATGCTGAAAATGAAAGAAAAGTACAAAAATCTAACACTAATTTTGACAAAAATATGAAAGAAATGTTCTTCCACAATGTTGCAAAATCTAACTAAATGAGCAATAACTTGAATGCTCAAGTAAACTATTTTAGAAATTCAATTCTCAAATCAGAAAACAAAAAAAGAAATGCAAACTAGAGACTAAAAAGAACCCAAAATTTTGCCAATTTTTTTTGTACAAGGACTCATTCACCCTAGGGAAAATGGGTCCTAGTTTAGGGTTTTAGAAAAGTGAAAAATACAATTTTTGAGCTGTTTTATGTGTTTTTGGTGCTTGGTTTCAAACTGTATTTTTAGTGACAAAATTTTCTAGAATTTGATGTCTAAATTCAAGTGAAATGAGGGGAGAATGATGACCAATATGAAACTTTTTTAAATGCAATTTTAACTCAATTTTTGAATATGAATGTTGAAAATAACACTAATATGCAAAAACTAAGCAAAATTAATGTAATATGCATGCCAATTTTTGAATTTTTTAGATTTAAATTATGTAAAAATACAAATTTAAACCCCTATATTCAATGCAAACCAATGCAATTTTGACAACCCTAAATGAGATGCAAAGTAATGAAAACTTATGCAAATATTAGATCTAGGGTTTAAATGCACCTCAAGTCAGAAATTAGAATGCTCAAAACTTAGGTTCACCGAAATGAAACATAGAAAAATGGGTTAAGGGTTCACTACATATGGTTTTATACTAAATTTGGAATGTTTCACCAGACTTACTTTAAATAGAAAGGGAAAAATAAGTGTCATGAACTCACCTATTCTTCTATTTAATTTAGGAAATGAGATCCCTCAAGTCAAAATCCACTTTCAACCCTTAGGTGAGTGAATTCTTTGATGAATCTTGTAATTTCCCTTTTTTGCAAGGACGAGGGTCTAGGCCAAACAACTCTTTGGGGAGAAATATTAAAACTAGAAAAACAACTCCAAGTTGTGATCTATAAAGTTGATTTATGAGATTTAGCATAATATTGATGGAACCTATAAAGCTTCTGGAAAATTTGGAAGGGATAAATCTTGTGTACCTCTCACAAAAAGGTGTTTTCAGAAGCTGACTGAGGAGTAATTCACCCTGTGGAAAATGGGTCCTAGCTAGGGCTATATAAAAATGGTTTTTGGGTTCTCTTCTATTGTGTTTGCACTCCCAGATCCACAATTTTCACAGTTGGACAGTTGAAAATAAATCTTGTAGGTGAGTTTTCGTGAAATTGCAAGAATGATGACAACTTTGAAAACTTTGTAATTTTTTCTCTTCAAGATATCTTCCACCTAAAATCTACAAACACACATCAAGAGGAAAAAATGTTGTTTTGTTGGTGAATGGGGGTTGCCTTGGTCAAACCCTATTTTGGTAATTATACCTTGTAATGAAAAAATGAAACATAAAGGAATGATGAATGAATAAGCCTATGCCACAACTCACCAAACCTTATTTGAACCTTGGAATATGGATCTGCAACTAGCATGAAATGACATTAATGGATGTGAATCTTGATCTTGAAACTTGACTTGAAACAATGCCTTCAAATGCTTGAATGGATCTTGAACACTACATCAACATATTATCTCAAATAACATGTATGAATTTGACATGATAATGGATCTTGATTGCTGCAATAATCTTCAATAAATCTGTGCTTGAATGCCTTGAAAATGCTCTTGAATTTCTCTTGAACTTGCTCTAGCTTGATCTCATGAAGTCACATAAAATTTCTTAGGATGAAACATAATGAAATGACCTCTTATTTAGACATATGTTAACATTAATTCCCAAAATTTAAATAACACAAGCCAACATATGAACACATTTGAAATCATTGAAATACTGCCAAAAACACATTTGAAATTTAGGTCCTAGGCCTAAGTGAGGACCAATTTTCCCTTGGGTGAGTGGGTCCTAGGTCACTTTCCTAGGAAACACATTCTCCAATGTTAAGTGTTATGTTAAGGCATTGATGAATGCCGAGATTTCCTCTTCAAAAATTGTAATTAATTAGGCTTAGATTTGAATTAAAGGGGTCAATTAAGGAAAATTAACCTCAATTAATTAATAAAGCCCTATATTAGTGTAAAAGTGTAAAGGTACACCTTACAACACCATGAATAAGGCACAATTAAGTCCATTTTAATTTAATAAGGCCCTAAACTTAATGTGAATATGGAAAATACATATTACAACACTGAATTAAGGCATAATTTAGTCCTTTTATTTAATATTATTTCCCAAATTAAGTGTGAAAAAGGGATAATTTTTCCTACACTACACTCCTAATTAGGGAGAGATCATAGAGTACGATTTGATGCATGTCAAAGATGCACTAGCATGGGATTCATGATAGACGATCTATCTGTTAGGAGGATCAAGCTAGATTTGGAGGCGAGGGTGGGAGATATTCCTAAGTTTTATATATTTACAGTGACATTGATGACAAGGGGTTTTGGTTCCACATCGACGATCTCGGGGCTTTGCCTTTGGCTGGGCAAGAGTACTAGATAGGAATGTTGTTGGACAGAACCATTTTTGCATGGGGTGCATATGTATTGGTAGAGATTTATAGGAAGATGCACCTGGTTGTATACAAGGATCATCAAAGTCTGGGGTGTAATGTTACTTTGTTACACATTTATGTTGAAATTCATACAAGACAACTGAGAGGGGGGTGGTTGAATCAGTTGTATCAATTCTTTCCACTTATAAACTTAAACAATTTCACTTTAACTTTAATCTATTATTAAGTGTAAACATGAAATACAAATAATAGAAACACAACACCAAAGACACTAGATTTATGTGGAAAACCCAATGAGGGAAAAACCATGGTGAGGATTAACTCACAATATAGAAGAATGCACAACCGGGTACAAACGCTCACTGCCCATATATGAAGGATAACTACCTAGATTAAGGGCTCACTACCTTAGGAATCATTGTCTAGAAAAGGAGGCTCACTTCCTACATAAAATTACAAAGAAATAGATAAAGATCAACCACTAGGAGTTCCACACACTTTGCAACTTGAACAAAAGAATATAAATACAATTAAGTTCTGTTGCTGCACTTTGCTCTCCCACACTCTACTTTTCACACTTATTCACATACTCTTCTCTTGCTCGAATTGAATGATGGATGGATTATCAATTTGCTTTAACTTGATTCCCTTATATACCATCTTCAACCTTAGAGACATTCATAAGGTTGACTATACAATTACAAATTACAAATTCAAACAAGGTTGGCTACTCAACATTCCTGTGGTGGATAAGAATGTGAGAGGATCAATTGTATATTTAATTTAGGACCCAAACACCATCTTGGATCACACATATGATTTCAAAAATCAATGCACAAACATAATATAACATGTAAACACCAGGTCAACCAAACCTAATGAAATCTTCGATGAACTTGAAGTACATACATCACCAGCAAGATAATCTCACGCAGATGGCCCAACATGCTTCACTAGTCATTTTACCATCTTTGAGAACAACTCAGATACATCCACTACATCTTCAAAAAAAATCATTCATAGAGAATACTTCACCAGTCAAACCAAGACAACCAGTTAGAATACTGGAGATCTGGAGCAAGCCTTCCAGAGTGAAAAACACATACAAATTTTCCAAAATATAAAAAAAAACCATATGGTAATCTCCTAGATCTACAAGATCTGAAACCAAATACTAGAGGACTACAAAGCCAAAGATTCTCCCAGTCAACAACCAGATAACTTTGCAAACCCGGTTCACACACCGGTGAACATAACTTATACTCTCCATCAACCTAGAAGATGAAACTAAGAATATATAATCCACTTAAGCTCAAGAACACACCTATAAAACCTCATAGGTGAAAGATAAACACAAAGGAAGTGTGGACCACAATACCGGATTGTGCTCATAACACACTTTAACACTGGTTTACATCATTTCTCAATTTTCTCAAGAGAACTTGGCAAATAATCAACTTGCTCAACTTGTACAGTGTTGAGACCAATGAAAACATTAATGACAACATTAGTGAAAACACCATCAAACATCTCCATACTTGCAACAATATGGGCATATGCACATGTGGCAGTTTTGTGGCCATTGGTGGATAGGGTGAGACGGTCAGGTATTCCCTATGTCTTTGCATATGCATCATTTTTGCTGCATCAACAACTTGGAGATTTGTCTTACTAGAGATGGGTCATTGATGAGATGGATATATTTATTTGGTGATCATACCATGAGTGTGAGGTATTGGAGGAGGATGATGCACACATGCCATATGTACAAAGGAATCACTATATAATTGGACACACACCTACCATTATTGAGTTGTATTTGATAGTATAGGTGATGAGGTAGTTTGGCATTTAGTAGATGGTACCCATGCAAGAGGTTGTATTTTCATGGGTGGTGTGGGAGAGAGGGATATGAGGTGGGAACATAGAGCCCTAAATAGCTAGATAGGATTGGTAGGACACCCTGATAGTGTCATGGGATCCTCAATGTGCAGTAACATATACATGCATTACAATTGAGTGTGATGCATGGTGGTCATAGTGGATG
Source organism: Sequoiadendron giganteum (assembly GCA_007115665.2). Taxonomy (NCBI): domain Eukaryota; kingdom Viridiplantae; phylum Streptophyta; class Pinopsida; order Cupressales; family Cupressaceae; genus Sequoiadendron; species Sequoiadendron giganteum. The sequence continues at coordinate 280,964,646 of CM021107.1, read as the reverse complement.
CCACTATGATTGACGATCCCACAAGATCAACTTGATTTGGTTGAGGATGATGAAGATGATGATGAAAATGATGGTGGTTGATGAGTTTGGTAGAGGAGGGATCCAAAGGTAGGTAGAGGAGAGGGGAAAGTGATGGAGGAGGATGTAGATATAGATGAAGAGGATCACCCTGATAATGGGGGTGATATTCAAGTAAGAACGAGGTTAGTGATATCAGAGTGGAATCAAATTAGGTAGGAGGGAGTGCAATTGATGGGATAAAATGATATGGCCTAGGTAGAGGTAGTTTGATTACATAGATTATTGGATGCGACTGGGGGTGGAGATGGAGGGGTACAACTGACATTAGTCACAACATAGAGGGATGAAACTCGGGCTATAACAAAATAGGATTAGGGGGATGTGGATAGATTGCGATAGAAGGGATATTGTGAGATAGGTATTGGATGGTCAAGGGATGCATGAAATTGTTTCAAACCTGATTCATATGACATGGGAGATGTAGTATTACTGCACACTATATGAGCGAGCAATATCGACAAAGTAATGAAAGCCCAATTTTATGGCTAGCACCCAATCTCATAGGTCCAAATCAGTGAGATTAGGGCCATCAATAGGTATGAGGCCACCTCATCCTCATGGTCTACTTATTCCACCATTACTACTAGCAAGGCCAACTCAGTCAAAGGGGGCTAGCATTGGATAGGTGATTACAAGATATTTTTGATTATACCCTAGAGTGGTATCAAATTTTTGGATGTATATGGCAGAGACCTTTCATATATTTATATCATGATGTTATTTTTATTTATATGAGATCACAAGTTTTTTAGTGATGGTGTATGATTTGTGGACTTATTATGTGATGTGTAGTGATAATCTATTTATTATACAAATGTTTATGTGATTTTATATAGTTTTATGATTTCTAGATGGATGCATGTATGGTTAAATGGATATGTATGGTTGGATGCATTTTTATGTTATGGTGATTTTGTGTAGATGTATATGAGATGTGTATGAAACTTTAATATGTATTTATATGTATGCATGTGATGCTAACATGTTTATGTAGGGCATGGAAGGAAAATAATGGGATGTGTTTGGCTGCAATTTATTATAGATATGGTCATGGATTGGATGGCTTATTTTTCTTTGTAAATGACTATGGTAAATATGGGTGAATAAATATGATTATGTATTAATATGGAAAATTTGAATGGATGCTTACTAATGATGGATGAAAATAGATAAATAGATATGGGATATGAATATGTCAAATGTTTATGATTATACAAAATGAAAATGTAAAATAAAAAACAAAAAATAATTATGTACGATGTTTATGAATATGCATAATGAATATGTATAATGGTTATGAATGTGAAAAATGAATATGTAAAATGGTAAATGATTATGAATGTGATTATGAATATGTATGATGGAAAATGATTATGAATGCGATTATGTGAAATGGATAATAAAAAATGGAAAATGATTAAAAATGGATAATGAGTATGACTAAATGAATGATTTAAATGACTAATGATGCATGATGGGTTGTGATGGGTTATTATTATTTTTTGTTCATGATACAATGAATAATCAAGTTTGGGTGGGGGAATAAAATCATAGGATATAGTGGGATGCTAAAGGGGTTGCTTGGGAGGGGGGTGATTAGGTTATGAGACATAATAACCCGACCAAAATAACCCGGTCACAATAACCCAGGGAAAAAATAACCCAGGGTCATAATAACCCATGGACAGAATAACCCGTAGTCAAAATAACCCATGGTCATTTTAGATCAAGCTAGTAAACCAGTTGAATATACAATTACCAATAGAGGGGAAAATTTTATTTTTCATGACAGTAATGATGAGAATCATTTTTTAATAGTTTACTATCTTGATCTAAAATGACCATGGGTTATTTTTTTCATGGGTTATTTTGTCCATGGGTTATTATGACCTTGGGTTATTTTGTCCTTGGGTTATTTTGGTCGGGTTATTTTGGTCAGGTTATTATGTCTTGATATCAGGTGATTATGTTGAAAATGTGGTGAGCAATCCTAAAATTTAATATAGCAAATGACATTATGCCTCAATGGTATATACAACCAATGGTGCATGTGTGGCCTTTCATGGACTTTAGAATCACAAATAAACAACAAACTGTCCTAGAACATGTAATTCCCTTCATGACCTTAGTTGGTCATAGATGGACTGGTAACATGCACTTGAGTTCCTAGTGCACACAAGCGAGTGGCTTGGTGGTTCTATGTGACCAAGAAACCAAAAGTGTATGCTACAAGCATCCACCTCTACCTAAGGTAGTAATTAGCATAGTTGGGTCATGTAAAGGACAATCACAAAAAAAACATACAAAATGATCATGCCCAATTTCACACTTTATCCAAAACACACCAAGATATGAGTAGACCTAGGTGGTCTAGACTAGGTGACTCCATGGGTTTAAAAATAAAATCATAAAAAGAAAATAATCCACAAGGCGAACATATACTCAAAATATCTCTTGCAAAAGGTGGAATGGAGGATAATGATTATGCAAGGCTCGGGAAGGATTCATCCCTATAGGCACAAATGAGGATTAATGTAAATGGTAAATTAAGAGGAATGATGACTAGATTATTGCACTTGTTGGTATTAATCCAATCATAATTTTATGAAGGCACATGTATGTATGAAAAATGTTTGATTTGTTTTTTTTCCCGAGTATACTTGGTGTGAAGTGGTATGTTAACCCTTATTATGTGTGGAATATTTTGTTATGGGTAGGGCATAATGAAAATGTGATGTTTTTATTATGAACAACTAGGTGTGGGAAAAACCCAACCCAAGAGCACATTTAAGCATCCCTTCTTGTATCTAATGGGGTAGATATAGTGTATGTGTGGCTTACTTATGCATGTGAGAATGTGATGGTAATGAATGAGGGGTATGGAAATGGAGGATGCGAGAAGATGAACATGTATGGGTGGGTTATGTTATGTAAAATATCCAATCAATCATATGATGGGACATAGAGGAGGAATGTTTGGATTAGCTTCAACATGTGTATGAAAGGATTATGGAAGTTGACATATCAATCATATCCTAAAAATAGGAGGGGATGGTGCAGGTACAAGAGTAATTAAATGAATGCGAGTTTTAGCCTACTTATGATACAAATGAGAAATGATGGTGGTTGATGATAAAGAAGTGGTGCATAGGAAAGACCAAGTGATAATGAGGGAATGCATAATGGGGTGAGGTCATGGTAGAAAAAAATTACCCATTAAAAGAAAAAGGGGGGTGTACAGTGAGTTCGGATGATGGTATGAAAGGCTTCCTTGTTAAAGGAAAAGGTGAGTGAGGTTTATGTTTATGATAGAAAAAGATATCCAGTTATAAAATTGGGAACTATGTGACATTTATTCCAAGACATGGTTAGTGGATGGTGCAAGTGAATTTATTACGGATGGTAAGGGTGTGGATGAAAAAGAGACCTAGTAGATGGTGGATATGACTCTGCACATGAAACCTATTTTCTAGGTTTTCACCATGGTACTTTTCCAAGGCACCATAAAAAGTGGTTTTCACCATTCGATGAATTATTTCTCTTTACTATTTTTTTGTATTTTTATCTTTTTATCTTTTCATTTGATTTTCTATGCATAAAATTTCTTAATATGTACAATATTCATTAGGTTTTTCTTCCATAGTATCCAATTGATAAGAACCAGATCCATATTTTGTTGTGATAATATAAGGACCTGGCCAGTTAGGTTCAAATTTTCCTTTCTTTTTATAGTCTTGTAAATTGTGCTAATTCTCTTTGAATTCTCTGAGTTTTATTTTCTTATTATAACTTCGCTGAAGCCGATTGTGATAGGCCCATTAATGATTTAGAGTATTGAGGTGTATTTTCTCCAAGAGTTCCAACTATTCTAATCATTGTTGAACACATTGTAGTGCTGAGTGGGGGGTAAATCAACATATATAAAAAATTTAACCATTCCCATTCACAAATTACATCATATCACATAAACTGAAAGAAGAGAAGAAAAGGAAAACATGTACCACACAAGGACAATAAATTTTTTACATGGAAAACCCAATGAGAGAAAAAACTCAGTGAGAGTTAGCTCACAATATATGAAGCTCATTGCTTACAAAGATTACAATGTTGTTGAAGGTTCACTACCTATGGAGTTGCAAACTAAGGTGTACAACCTTAGGGAAAGATAAAAGGACCTAATGAGACACACTATCTTAAAGAAGGATACATAAAAATTATAATGAGAAATATTAATATGAACTACTTAAAGAAGCATCAAACATATACTGATGTTGTAGTCCCTTTTTTGCACAATTATTCCTTCACACTGACTTCACAGATTTCATCTTCAACACAATAATCAATATCAATTTGTCATTCCTTAATACGTTCTTAAATGATTTTTTATATTCTATAAATATACTCCATAATAACTCTAAACCCCAATTAGGTTGACTCCAAGATGGCCTTTAGATAAAACACATGATACTACGTAGGTCAGCCCAAACATATGCACTATAAAGATAAAAAGAGTTGCAGATCAACACACGACATAAAAGATCAAAAACCATCTCAACACATCCTCCAAAAAAATATTAATTGGTTAGGACCAACCGTAGATGAAAGAAACAAACATGTCGGCCCAAACAATGACAACACCACCAAAACTGCCAACTGTTCAACTTTTCACCACTAGGGAGAAACCAAAAGACATCATGTGAAATACGATGCAATAATTTTAGTTCATGCATAATATATCTTCAAAATTTTCTTGAAGTGTATGATCATCATATGCTAACACAACTAAAGAAACCCATTGAATATACAAGAACAAAGCATTCTGGAAAAACTACAACAAATTGTCATTTGAAATCCGATCTTGCAGACCACCAAAATACCAGATATTGGAAAGTAGTGTGCATTTAACATTAATGATAATGTATTCAAAACTACAAGGTCATCTCTTAACTTATGGAGAAATGCGGAGCATCCCAACATGCCTTTACCAATACTTTTCTTTGCTAGAGCACATACCAGAACATTGTCACTTATAAATTTCACAGTGCAAGGTGTAATGACGTAAATTTTTGAATATAAAACCTTCACATCTAAACCATATTATCTTTTGAACCATAAGACAAAATATTTATCTATGGAGGGATGCATACCACATTACCATGACTCTATCATAGATTATACACTGTAAATTCCTTAGCAGTATTTTTGCAACTTATCTTTATGTGTGGTACACCAAATTGATCATGTTGGAAATGTATTGGAATAAGTGTACCCACCTCTAAATCACACTTAGACATCAAAATTATCACCACTCTTCAAATACTACATTGTTGACTGTATAAATAAATATCTCTACACATCAACTAACTCTGATTTATTATACAAACCTCAACACACACACTTGACATCAAAGACAACACATCTTGAGTTGAAATCAATGACAACACATGTTTCCAATAATCTCCCCATTTTTCATTGATGGAAACACTCATTTATCTACAGGTCTTCTCTCCTCTTTTGACATCAAGGGAAAAGGGTATGATATATTCTATTTGTAACAAACCAAAATTATATAAACTCCCATTGCTATACAATCCCCATGAGATGGTGATGCATCGAAAATAGATGCTATGTATAAACAAAATCCCCCCAAAAAAGGATACTACAATCCTCCACAAAACTATTCAAAGAAAAAATTGTCTTATTTACACCTTTTTAACTTCTTTAGAAGGTAGAATATACTTGTGAATTACCTTAACAATTGCTCCAAAGTTGTAAGCCAATTTTCTTTTTTTTTTAGTTGAGAATATAACTTTTCCATTCAAATTCCATGCAAAAATCCTTAACCTTATCTTTACTACTAGGAGACTTCATTTTTTGATCCACCTACACTACTTTGGCCAACAACCTAGATAATGATGCAAGCCACACACTAACTTATTTTCTTAGTTGACCAATTTGCTTCTTTATTTTCCCTCTCTGGTCCAAAAGTAAAGATAACTGCAAGTGAATATTTTCTACTTGAGCTCTAGTTGCCCCATCTTTATTCTTTGACTGATCATATATCCCGACCATTTGAGTGATCTACAAATCAATTGAGTTAATATAGTTTTTGATGTTCTTGGTAGAATTAGGCCATTTCAAACAAAACTAATACAAAGTTGGAACTTCAATACATTCCTTAAACACTTTCAAATTCTCTTGCAATTTTTTGTGTGCATTGGTACACTAGTCAGTGCATCAACCATTATTTTATCATATATCTTCCTTAAGGCCTCTTGTTCTACCTTTTTCTTTACATGAGATGAATGATCCTTGAAAGAATCCATTAAAAGCTTCAAATTTTATTTTGGAGGCAAGGAGGAGTTAATGTTTACCTTAGGTAAACCTTCCTAAATGATCTTCACTGCATCATCAATCAATCCACTTTTCTTCATGTGTTTTTTTAGAATTTCCTTCCTTGCGGAAACATGCAAAATATCTCCAAGCTATAACTTGTGGAGGGGAGAAATGGTTGACAAGTCAAATTTCCCTTCATGAGTAGGGATTTGCAAAAGTTGGGGTGTGATCACAAGTTAAAAATGCATCTGCATCCCTAGTAGGTCCTTAAAGGAATTTGATGAAGAAGAACTTTGACCTACAAAAGCATCTTGGTTCTCAACAACTTTCTCTTTTGCATCCTGAACTATCTTAGGATTATCTTCTCTTTTCTGCTCATTATTCCCTGAATTCTCTAGAGGAGGGACACCGAATTCATCTTGATTTATTGCACCTTGTGAATTAGTATTCACCAAAGGACCAATATCCTCATTTTTCTTTACATCATGATTAGTCACATTTCCCTCAAAAACTAATAGATCTATGTCTTGAGTAGACACATTAGCTATATCCTATAGGATAATGTCATCTAGAGGAACTTGATCCACATAAGTCACCTTAGCCAACTTCATTTCTTCAAGGATCTTGGCTATCTTTTCATCTGACCCTTTCTCTTCTTTTTGTATCTCCATATCTGAGTGATGCAGGAGCATCCTTGGTTGCAAAGAAATCTTGTATCAACAAAAGAAAATAATTATTTTCTTGCTTTACATTGAGTAGTAGTTTCATTAGTTCATTCCAAATTTCACCACACCATTTTTTCTCAGCTCATAGAGTAGGATATGACATCTACACATCAACATCCATCACATATTTGAATTTCACATCATTTGTAGTTGTCTATTGAAAGTTATTACTCTTAGAACTCCACTATGTTAACAGTTAGAGAATTTGGGGCCAACTTGGTCTAGCTTCTTATTGCAGACCTATTCTAGATTATGTGGAGCTTAAATAAGTATCATACAAGAATCTTGGGTCAACTGGGTCCTATCTCGAGACTCACAAGTTAATTCATTACACGTGCAACTAATTATTCACATCTTAAGGATGACATTTATATTTGATCATTTATTGGGTTACTAACCCTTGTGGATAACACATACCTATTTTGGAGCTTGAGGAGCATATTTATAAGCATTTTAGTTCATTGTATATCATCAGTTAGATAAGTTCTATGTTAGATGTTTTAGATTCATTTCTTTCACCCAAAACCCTTTGGGGGCATGTAATAAGGCCTGTTGGCACATCGTATTGTGGAAGCCCTTGTGGCAAGGCCTATGATCCCTTGTAATTCACCCTTATGGATATTGTTTCATGTAAGTATTCCATACTAATGAAGATTCATGTTTTCAGTTGTGTTGACCCATTGCTACATGGTTTGGGCTGTTCCTTCTGGAACCATCCTACTATGATTGCACCAAGTGGTATCAGAGTGAGAGTCTCAATTCTTGAAGACATTCCTTGAGGTGAATAGATCATAAAACTAAGGAATAATGCATTCATCTTCAACCAATCACTGACTGTGAGGCTATTGAAACCCTTGTAGCTAGATCACCAAATTGAGGTAGTTGCACCGATTCAAGGGAAGATATGCCACCAAGGAGAATGCCTACTATGAAAAATGTTACTAGAAGAATGGATGAAATGATAGAGATGATGTTCAAGATGTGGGTAAGGCTAGATGATATTGAAGAAGATCAAAGGTGAGGCCTAAACCCTAGGTGGAATGATGGAAGTGATGAAGAAGAAAAATATGTGAATCAAATCGTCGAAACCCTAGATGATGATGAAGATGAAGAAGAATTAGATCAAGTTAAAATGTTGAAAGTGATCTTGAATATTGGAAAGAGACCTATAATTGAAATTCAAAATTACATGAGAAACTTGAATCTGAAAGAGTTGATTGATTGGATAAATGAAATGGAAGAACACTTAAAATATGAGAAAATTGAAGATCTAGAAAGAGTCAGATTTATGAAAACAAAGTTGAAAGGTCATGCTGCATTATGGTGGAAATAAGTTCAATTGGATATAAATTGAAGAGGAAAAGAAAGAATCATCAAATGGGGCATAATGGTGACAAAATTAAAGAATTAATTCATACCAACAGATTATGAACTCAAATTGTTGAAGAGATTTCAAAAACTAAGGCAAAAAAAAAGATCTATGGAGTATACTAAAGAATTATACAAGATGATAATCAAAATCAGCTATAGTGAAGAAAGAAAAGAGAAGGTTGCAAGATATATCAATGGATTGAGATCAAACATTCAAGAGGAATTGAGCCTAGTGAAGATGAAATTTGTTGAAGAAGCATACCAGTTTGCATTGAAGGTAGAAGAGAAGTTGAACAGGAAGTTTGAATAAAGGTAGGGAAGTGCAAGAGGAAGATTTAAAAATAATGGAACCTATTATGGAGAAAGGAGACCATATGTGGAGTAGAGAAAAGATCTGAAACCCTATCGAAGTGAAGAAAAGGATACTAATCCATACTACAGATGAAGAGAAGACTAAAATTTCTACTGTAGTGATCGAGGAGGTCATAATTCTTACCATAATGATGGATATTAGAGAGAGGAAGGAAGATATGAGAGAATACCATTCAAAGGAACCCATTTCAAGTGTGGAGGTGAAGGAAATAAATAATTTGAGTGTCATCAAGGAAGTACTAGAAAGAGACCCGAGCATACCAAAAGAGAAACTTATGTGGAGGAAGAACACATTGGATCCCCTAATTTAGTTGGGAAACCAGAGAAAGGTGAATCATTGGTGATGAGGAGAGCTTTGATGCATGAAGAGGTGACTGAAGAATCACTGTAGAGGAAAAGTCTATTTAGAACTAGATGTAAGTCTGGAGGAAAGGTATGTAAAGTTAACATTGATAGTGGTAGTATTGATAATATAGTTTTAGAGGAGATGGTAAAAAAAATGAATTTGAAGAGATTGAAACATCCAAACCCTATAAGATAGCATGGATTCAATATGATCATAAGATATTGGCGATTGAATAATGTTTGGTGAAATTTCATATTGGATCATATAGGGATGGACTATTGTGTGATGTTATTCCTATGGTTGCATGCAATTTACTATTAGGAAGATCACAAAAATATGATAAGAAATAAGTTCATGATGGAAGAAGAAATAATTATACTATGACATTAAATGGAAAGAGAATCAAGTTGATACCTTTGGAGGAAGAGGAGGAGACTGAATTTTGTGGCACTGCTAGATTATGTTTGGTAGATGGAAGGAAATTTCTTGATGGATTGAGGCATGCAAAAATGTGTTATGCATTAATTCCAAAGATTGGTGGTAAACCAGAGATAGAGAATCATACCATAGAGAGTGAAGAAGTTGCAGAGTTGTTGACAAAGTATAAAGACATCATGCTAGAGAATGTACTAGATGGAATATGACTGATCTAGAGTATCAATAATCATATAGATCTTATATCGGGAGCTAGTTTTCTAAACAAAGAAACACATAGAATGACACCGATAGAGAATGGATATTCGAATTGATAGATTCAAGAGTATTTGAGGAAAGGATTGATTAGAGAAATTTTGAGCCTATGTGCGGTACCTGTTGATGGTGTTT
>CM021107.1:280789999-280954490 GCA_007115665.2 Sequoiadendron giganteum | reverse complement strand
CGAAGACACAAATAGTTTATGATTCTATTATGGTAGTAGTGGACCAATTTTCTAAAATGACATATTTTACTCCTTGTAAGAAGACTAATGATGTTGTGCATGTTGCTGATTTATTTTTCAAGGAGATAGTGAGATTGCATGGACTACCTAAGAGTATATTTTCAGATAGAGACACCAAATTCATGGGATATTTTTGGAGGACATTATGGAATAAGATGAAGAAAGATTTGAAATTTAGTTCAACATCACCCATAGACGGATGGAAAAACAAAGATAGTGAACAAAAGTTTGGGTAGTTTGATGAGATGTTTGGTTGGAGAAAAGGCAAGAAGTTGGGATATAGTTTTACCACAAGAAGAGTTTAAATACAACAATTCAATGAACTAGAGTATAGGGAAGACATCATTTTAGATTGTTACTGAAATACATCCTAGAGGAGTTGAAGAGTTAAGAGACATCAGTATGGAGAGTAGGTGTGGAGGTAGAAGAGTTTGCAAATTTCATGGAGATATTACATAATAAGGTCTGGAAGCATTTGGAAGACATGAATGAAAATTATAAGGAGATGGTAGATGAACACTAGAGACATAAATAATTTTCTATTGAAGATGAAGTGATGGTATATTTAAGGAAGGAGATATTTCCAATGGGCACTTACAATAAGTTGAAGATGAGGAAATTTGGGCCGTGTAAGAAACTTAGAAAGTTTGATTGAGGAAATGCATATGAAGTAGAATTACAAAAGACATTGGGTATATCATTGTGAACCCCAATTTCATACCTACACAAATACAACAAACAATCATATTATTAGATCATATGCAAGGTTAAAACAAGGATTCCCCATGAAATCCATTTATAAAACTTAAAATAGGAAAAATGAAGAAAAGATGAACAAAGAAAGCAATGAAATCCTAATTAAGTATGCAAAATCTTGATCCCATGGGGGAGTTGGTGCCAATTGGTATGTCAAAATCAGCCCTTTCCCAAATCCTTTGTAAGCTTGATGATTTGATCCACTTTGTTGGTTGAATTCCTACATAACCTAGCTAAGAACTTGATGAAAAGAGATGAGAATGACTATGATTGAAGATGGATTTGAGTATAATAAGTTTACTTAAATTATGGATGGTAGAATGAGAGGAAGAGTCTCTCATTTATAGATTTACAAAATGGAAGAGAGAGTGAAATTGAGAAATGTGGGATCATTCAACATCTAATGGCCAAGTGCCATTTGTCAAGATGTGAATGGTTGAAGGTTGAGCATCAATGTGCAAGTTTGAATTTTGAATTTGATGAAGTGACATGTTTAGGGGGGATGAAAGAAATGGAGTTAATGTCACTTGGCTCAAGGCCAATGACATGTAAGAGGTATTAAATGCCTTGTTGGAAGGACTAAGTCTATTTGAATTTGAATTCAAATTTGAGGGAATATTCCCTTTTGATGCCATGTGAGAGAAAATAGAGATTTAATAAATCAAAGTAATTGATTTATTGTGCAAGTTACATTCTCTAGAGGATGTGACATAGATTAAGATTAAAGTAATCATAGATTAATTAATTTAAAGAGAGATTAGGGGATGTGACAACTTTGACTTGAATTTATGAGTTAATTTAAATTAAGAATTGAGAAGAAAGAGTTTAATTAAATAAATGATTTTGATTTATTTAACTAAGGGGGTAATGTTAGATTAAATAAAATAAGGTTTAATTTATTGAATTTAATGGGAAGACTTTAGGGATTTAATTAAACAAGATGAATTATTTAATTAAAGAGGGATTACAAAAATAATTAAATAAAATTGATTTATTTAATTAACATGAGATGATGACTTAATTAGATAAAGTTGATTTATTTAATTAAGAGATGAAGAGTGATGAATTTAATCAAATACAAATTATTCTATTAAATGACTAGCGAAGGAGATGATTCAGGATGAAATGGTGTTAGTAAATCAGGATCGAGTGTGTTAGATCGAATTGTACATTTTCCATGTCTACAATCACCTATTTTCAATGTTACATACATATATGAGTTTCATAATGGAGAATAAAGTGGTAGTAGTGATGAAGTTGATTGGAAGGAATAGTTACCACATTAGGAATTGAAGGATATTGAGGAGGTTTTGAATACCAAAACTGAAAGAAGCACCAAAAAAAAGTAGTAAAAATAATATCTGGTGAAGTGGAAAGACAAACCAGTGGAGGATTCATCATGGATTTCTTAGGCTGAGGTGGACCGTCTTGGTTTTCCTCTTAGCTTTGGAAAGTGAGGGACTCACTTTTCTTCCCACGTTGGGTGTTTGATGCAAGAGCATCCCTGGTTGTAAAGCAATCTTGTATCAACCAAAAAAAATAGTTATTTCCTTGCATTGCATTCAATAGAAATTTTAGTAGTTCATTTCACATTTCACCACATCATTATTTCTTAGCTCACAGAGCAGGATATAACATCTACACATCAACATCTATTACATATCTGAATTTCACTTCATTTGCAGTTGTCTATTGAAAGTTATCACTCTCAGAATTCCACTATGTTACCAGTTAGAGCATTTGGGGCCGACTGGGTCTAGGTTCTTATTGTGGACTTATTCTAGACTATGTGAAGATTAAGTGAGAATCATACAAGCATCTTGGGTCATCTAGGACATATCTTGAGATTCACAAGTTAATTCATTGCGCGTGGAGCTAATTCTTCATATCTTAAGACCGACATTTATATTTGATCATTCATCAAGTTACTAACCATTGTGGCCAATGCAGACCTATTTTGGAGTTTGGGGAGCATATTTATAAGCATTATAATTATAGTAGATCATTAGTTAGAAAATTTCTAAATTAGATGTTTTAGATTCATTTATTTTACCCAAAACCCTTCAGGGGCATGTAATAAGGCCTATTGGCCAGTTGTATTGTGGAAGCCTTTGTGGCAAGGCCCGTGAGCCCTTGTAATTCACCCTTTTGGAAAATGTTGCATGTAAGAATTCCATATTAATGAAGATTAATGTTCTTATATCCGTTCTCTGTGTTATTTTCACTGTGTTAACTCATTGCTACATGGTTTGAACTGTTCCTTCTAGAACCCTCCTACCATGATTGCACCACATAGACTATTTGTACTTCATGCACATTAGAGATACCTTCTCATTATTTCAGTCCAGAGGGTCCTTGTACTTCTTTTTGACTAGATATGTTTCTCTCATTTGCCTTTTTTGGACCAATTTCACTAATCAATACATTAATTTTATTTGTGGCCTCTCCAGTCTCATTCTAGATCTTACTTTTGAAATTTTCATCGAAGCTCATCACCAAATCTATTCTCCTCTTAGTGTGGAGCTCCTTGGCTTGTTTTTGTACAATATTTCATTTTTCTTCATAGGAGACTGAGATTATAGATTTGTATATTTCTTTTTGTTTCATTTCTTCTTCAGTCTTGATAGCTTCTAGCTTCTTGTCTTCTTTGTATTAAATCCTCAACAAGGATATCCAGAGATTTGTCAACAATGTTACTAAGAGAAATGTTCTGCATAAACATATATTCAATGACAACCTTCCTAGTTATCTTCTTGTTTTATGAAGGGACATCCAAATGTAGCTCCATTGTACTATCTAGTAGGTTATATTCAATAATTCCATTTACGATGGCCCAAAAATCAAGGGGTTCATGTGTGAACTGAGGTGTTTTCTCAACTTCGTCTTTTTCAATATCTTTTCCTTTCTTCTTTTGCAAGGAGATATATTATTTTTCAACCTCTTCAACATCATCTGATGCTTCCTCATTTTTCTTTTCTCTCTTTGCATTTCATTTAGGCCTAGCAAGCCCAACTTTATTGGCCTTTTTCTCTAGAGAGATTACAAATGCTATTTTTATTTTACTACTAGATATTTATGTAGACTTGGAGGGCTATGGAGTAGATGCAACAACAAGAGAGGATCTCCAGATTTGCTTATACCTTGAATAGCTTCTGAAAGAACAAATTTTGCAATGGAGACCTCCATAGGGATATCAGATTAATTCTTTGAAGAAGTACCCAATATTTGGTGAAGCTCATCTTTATATTTTATCTTTGAATACCATGAGGCACCTATCTCCTTGAGCACTCTTTCCACTTTCTTTTCATTGGGTTCTTCTCTCCGCTTTTGGTAGATTTCATCCATAATTTCTCTATATGTACCAAATTATTTTCTTTGGGATCCTTAGGTTTTGACAATATAACCTTGTAAAAATTAATTCTCAATCTCATAAGGAAACTAAGTATCCATGAGGTTCTAGACTCCACTACTTCCATGAGATGGTGATCCTTGTTCACCATAAAAGTCACCTTATTCTCATACCTTTGGAACAAACTAGATGGTATCCTATATCAGATTTGTATCTCATTTTGAAAATTATTGAAAAATCCCCAATTGAAAGTAGTGTATGCTTTCTCATTCAAAAAACTATTCATATGTTGTTTAATCTGTGCTGCTACCAAAGTGAATTTGTCCCAAATATTACCCTTAAAACCAAGCAACTCATTCAAAAAGATGAAACTAAGGCATATAATCAAAGAACCAAAATTGAATTTATAATTGGTTTATTTTTTTCTCCTCAAGTTCTCCATTAGCTATTCTCTTAATAGTTCACATAGATCAAATTTGGTACCTTATTTTACTGTTTGGTGTGTGGTGTGAATTGCAGTGGTAGTGGCTGGTCCTTCATAGATCTCATATGAAATCCCCATTGATACATACCATACACTAGGATCAATAATACCATTTACTATTAGGATTCTCTTATCAAATTTAGCATTGGTGAGCTCCATAACTATTTCATTCTTTACAAATTTTAGCACCAGGACTAGTCTAGAGGCATAAAGACCAGTAATTTCCCTAATTGCATCCTTTGTGATCATGTAGGGTTTTTCTAGCCTAATGAAATTATCATGAATGCAGATCAAGACAATACTTACCTATTCCTTGTTTTTGTAGAAGTCTGGATAGTCTTTCCAGATGATCAACCCTTTCATAGCTATATTTGCATACTTTGACATGTATACTCCATTCTCATTTAGCAGCTCATGCTGGACCACTTCAAAGGAGAAGGTGTGGTTAATCTCTTTAAACTGGGAATGGATGTAAATCCTTATATCTTCATAGTACACAAAATCCACTGGTACTTTGAAAATGTACCATCTTTATCCACTTCCATTTCTTTGAATGAAAAATTCTTGTATTTGGGCCTTGGATTCTCAAGAACATCAAATGACAATTGGTGTAGCCATGATAAAACTTTTGAATACTATATTTTTAAAAGAAAACCAAAGCAATACCTGTGAATTACTGCTAGTAGGGTTTGCACATAGATTTTTGAAAATATTCCTCACCTTCTTAGCTCTTGCATACAATTGATATCTTTTGAATGAAATCAATTTTTATCAAATAGGAACTAAACATGCTTTACACCAACCCTAGTCACTCTAGATTAAATGAAATTCTTAGTACTTGACACTAGTAGATTTTCATTGTCTGGGATATCACAAAGATCCATAATCTTTCAACACACTTTTGTAGAGAGTTTATTTTCTCTAAAACCTAGAGAAAACATATCCATTTCACCAATAACCATTATGTTGAAGTCTTCAACATATAATACTGTATAGGGGTTTAAAAAAATTGAAATTGCAACTCCCCTTGAGCCAATACTTTCTATTCAGTTGCCAGAGGATCCATCTGCACTAGATTGAGGTACAAATTAATTCTTTGTTTCAATTTCTTCCTTCTTCTTCTGCCATACTTTGTTCATTTCCTTCTTTTGATGACCGATGCCACATTTATTTTGAGGAGTAAGAGATCTTGTATTATTTCCTCTACAAAACCTTGCAATGGGTCCTAGTTTATTGCAAATGTAGTAGGTGATACTAGATTGCAAAGAATAATTACTTCTTCTCACATTGGATCTACAATCAACAACCCTATCACAAAACTTGTTGCATATGTAGTAGTAAGTATAAAAGGATTGATAAGTCATAGAATTATTGTTACTTATTTTACTTTTGCATACATTAGCATTATGACCAAATTTATTACAATCATATCACTGATCATGAAATGATTGAAATTTCATAACATTGTACCTTAGAGGTCTAAATGGATTATGAATCATCTTTCTTCTACACTTAATTGCTTCATGTTTAAACTGATTAAAATTATAATAGTTACTATTGAACCTGATAGGAGCAGTTTGTTTAGGGGTAGGATTTTTGAAGTTCCTTTTCTTGTTCTGAAAAAGAATGAATCCTCCTTTCTTTCTATATTGATTTGTATTTGCATCTCTAGAGGACGTCTCTTAGGTTTTTTAGTGTAGGCTCTCTCCTTCCTTATTTTTGGAATTCCTTCTGCTTTGAAGTTATCATACAAGTTTGTAGATGTATTGTTCATTAGACTTTTACCTTTTTCAAAAGCAAGTCTAGATTTATCTTTATATGGATTTTGAGAGTTAATCAAATCATCAAGAATTTTAGAACCTCCTCTTAGTTTTAGACCCTTGTCAATTTTATCTTTTGATTTTGAAGTTATTTTCTTAGAGATACAATCTCTTCCTCAAGTTTTGAGAATTCAACATTTTTATCATTGAGATTAGTATTCAAACAATATTTAATCCTCTTTACTTCTTCAATATGGACTTTCAAATCATATATCACAACTTGTACTTATTTGATTTTAATCCCACATTCATTTCATCCTTCTATTTGAGCTTTCAGTTTGCTAATTTCTTCTTTTGATTCTTTAGCTTTTTCCCTTAATTTGTCAATTGTCTCCTTATATTTTCAAGCATGCACTCATATTTAATATTTTACAATCTTGCTTCATCCATATCTTCATGAGTAGACCAGAGTTCTCCTTCAAAATCCACTTCATAATCATCTAGATCGATGTCCCAACCTTTAGGTTCCACTGACTCCAAATTTGATTCAAGAATAAACATATCATTGATCTTTGCTATTGATCCCATGTGTTCAAGATTAAAATCAACCTTAGTTGTTAATATTCTCAAAGGAACTTGGCTCTTACATCAATTTTTGGACACACTACAGTGCTAAGAGTGGGGGGTGAATCAACATATATTAAAAATTAACCATTCCCATTTGCATATTAAATATAATATCATATAAATTGAAAGAAGAGCAGAAAATTAAAAACATGCACCACACAAGGACACCAAAATTTTTACATGGAAAACCCAATGAAGGAAAAATAATAGTGAGAGTTAACTCACAATATATGAAGCTCATTGCTTACAAAGGTTGCATGTTGTTTAAGACTCACTGCCCATGGACTTGCAGACTAAGGCGTACAACCTTAGGGAAAGATACAAGTGCCTGATGAGACACACTATCTCAGAGTAGGATATATGAAAATTATAATGAGAAATTCAAATATGAATTGCTATAAAGAAGCATCCAACATATGCCAATGTTGCAATCCATTTTTTGCACAATTAATCCTTCAAACTGACTTCACACACTTCATATTTAACCTACTGCTTAATCTAATTTGTCATTCCTCATTTCATTCACAAATTATTTTGATTTTATATAAATATACTCTGCAACAACTCAAAACCCTAATTAGGTCGGCTCAAAAATGACCTTTAGATGGAACAAATTATACTACATAGGTTGGCCCAAGAATATACATTATGAAGAGATAAAGAGTTGCAGATCAACACATGACATAATAGGACTGAAAACCATCTCAACACATGCTCCAAATAAATATTAATTAGTCAAGACCAACCACAAATGAAAGAAACAAACCTATTGTCCTAGACAGTGATAACACCACAAAAACTACCAATTGTTCAACTTTGTACCATCAGGGAGAAACTGAAAAATATCATGGAAACCAAGATGCAAGAATTTTAGTTCATGAAAATATCTATTCAACCTTTTCTTGAAGTTTCTAATCATCATATGTTGGTGCAACTAAAGAAACCCACTAGATATACATAAACAAAACATTATAGACAAACTGTAGCAAACTATTATTTGAAAATTGATCTTGTAGACCACCAAAACACTAGATACTAGAATATAGTGTGCATTTAACATTACTGATCATGTCTTCAAAACTACAAGGATATCATTTCTCTTTCAAAGGAATGCAAAGCATCCTAACATGCCTTTACCAATACTTTTCTTTGCTAGAGTATAGACCGAAACACTGTCACTTATAACTTTCATAGTGTAAGGTGTAATGACTTGAATTATTGAATATAACACCTTCATATCTTGACCATCTTATCTTCTAAACCACAAGACAAAAGGTTTCTTTACGAAGGGAAGTGGACCACATTACCGTGACTCTATCATAGAGTATACATTGCAAATTCCTTCGCAATTTTTTTACAACTTATATTTATGTGCGGTACATCAAACCATTAAGATATCAATGTACGCATGCTGGAAAAATATTGGAACAAGTGTAACCAACTCCATATCACACTTAGAAATCAAACTACTCACCACTCTTCAAATACTGCATTGTTGACTGTATCAATAGATATCTCTGCACATCAACTAACTTTGAGGTATTATACGAACCTCGACACACACTTGAAATAAAACATAACACACCTTGTATTGACATCAATGACAACACATATTGCCAATAATTGTGTCACTTGAGTCTCTTCTTCATCAATAAGATATTGTAAGGAGATTCTCAAGGATGGGAGTTCGACCTCAATTGGAGAAATGACCTTTGTACCATAGACAAGGGAATATGGTGTTTCCCTTGTGGGAGCACAGATGTTGGTATTACAAGCTCACAAGGTGGGATTGAGTTGGATATGCCAATCTTTATCAATTTCATTTAATGAATTTTTAAGTATTTTCATTTTTTTATTAGTGGCCTTGACTTGGCCATTTCCTTGTGGGTAATATGGAGTGGAGGAATGATGTTGGATATTAAATTTTTAGCATATATCACATACCTATTGATTTTTAATTGATTTTCCATTATATGTGACAATAGAGGATGATATACCAAAGTGGAAAATGATGTAGTGGAGGATAAAATAAACAATTTGTTTTTCGGTGATGTATATTAATGGAATAGCATCCAACCACTTGGAAAAGTACTTGGTGGTGGTGATAATGAATTTATAACCATTAGAAGATGGACACATTTTTCCAACAAGGTCTAACCTCCATCGTGAGAATAGACATGGAATGAAAGTTGTTATTCTTGCAATGGTGCACGAATGAGGTCACCGTGTTGCTGGAATGGGTGATAAGTTTTTGTAAAATTATTTGCATCTTGCTCCATTTTTGGTCAGTAGTATCCAATGTGTAGAAAATTCTTGGCTAGGGTTGTGTTGATGAGTTATTTTTCACATTCACAAAACAAACATAGTATGAAGTACCATATCTCTTGAAAGGAAATCTAACTTTAGAAACTTTAGAAAGATAACCCCAAGGCTTCGATAGTCAGGTCTTGACTTTGTAAAATTAACTCAATGGATGATGTTTTTATATTTTAGCAAGGGGTATTACACTTCTAAGCTGGAACTCTAAGAAGAAGGGTTTGTAAAATTTGAAACTGATATGAAACCCCATTATTTTCAGATTTGAAATCATCTAATATGGTAGTTTTAGTGATGCTTTTCTTCCTAAACTAACTCATATTTGAAATAAAATGAAAAAGGATAAGGGTTAGAGAAACCAAATTTGAAACCTAAGAACAATAAAAACAATTGCTGATGCTAAAAATAAACAAATCCCCCATAAAAACTAATTCCTATTTAATTAGTGTTAAACCCACAACGCTATAAAAATAGTGCAATCTTCAAAGGAAAAATTAATGCCTTTCAAACTATAAATATCCAAACATATTCCTAGTATCTGGCATAATACAAATGAACACTCACAATTAAAGTAATACTATAAAAGGCTCAAACTAACCACACAAAGTAACTTACAATCAGAAAATTACAAATGGTATGAGTAGGAGATTTATCAAATACCTTTAACACTTTACCATTATCATAACTGAAATGAACTAATAACTAGAAGAAGAAACCATGAATGCGCTAAAAAATAACAAGAAAGTCACCAAATCTTCAATGCCTTTGCTTGTATTAATCTCACAATGTTGTTACAACAATTCCTATTCAACCTTTTATAAATGAGATAAGGCTTACAAAAGAAATGGTGGAGATCATCTAAACAACAATGACCAAGATTAGATTTGTATTTAATATTGGAGGCGCATTGAATGCTTGAAAAATATTCCTTTTTATCTCTAATTTAAAATTCTATTACACCTTAACCTAGGAGAATGTAAAATATATTATTATAACTTTTACATTAAATACGTCTTATAAAATACCAAAAAAATATGGTTGCACACACTTCAAGAAATATATTATAATTGGTCAGATTTACAAAAAAATATCATCTATTACACTTTTTCCAACTTATTTTTCCTTTATTGCAAATTTAACAAAAATAGTTAATCCAACCTTGGCTTTCTCATCTGGGTGGCCTCGTGCAACATGAAATTTGTAACACAATGCCTCATAATCATCCATTAATTTAGCATGAAGATCAATGTAGGAGGACCTCTATTTGATAAATTACTTTGATTTGACTAAAGAATGTGCAACAACATCCAAAAATTTCTTAGTTAAACTATCAATAGGTTATTTATTTATAAATTTCTACCATTATTGTTTCAGACCTACATCCTCTATTTTTTTGAAGTATTAACTGATACTTTTACCATATCTTGCAAAAAATGGTCGTAGTCAATCAAAATTTAATTGACCTACTCAATTATGTTGCTTATTTTTGACATTATCTGGGTTATCACCTCCTTCTTAAAGTCTAACACATATATCCAAAAATATGGCTCTCTTATCTCTTCTTAGAGAAATTCCTTCTTTCTCTATTATGTCTACTATTAACTTCTTTATCACATCTTGCCTAGGATACACCATGGAATATTATTTGGAGAAGGCTTTATAGTATTCAACCATCTTATAAATATCTTACTTCAAAATCAATAAACTATTGTGCACTTGCACAACCATTCCTATTACCTTACCATTGGTATCCAAAATGCCTCTAATACAATCATGGGTTGATTAGGATTATGCCTTCATTTTATCCATTTTATTTAATTCATCACTAGTGAACAAAATTGGGGTGGTAGCCTTCCCCAAAGCACTTTTGATTGGAGTAACAAGGTGTTGAATAAAGGCCATCAATTCTATAATTTGTGCCTTCAATTCTTCCTTCGTCGCCTAATTTTTATCGATCCTTTTCAAAATGTTTGACATAGAACCTTGGAGCCATTGATATCTCATACTCTATTTCTGGGGATAATGTTTATTGACGAGATGTTGTACACTTCTAGAATTTTTTTGGCATTATCCTTATCCATTGTGAGAGTAGCAACATGAAGAATTCTAGAGCCTGAGGTGTCTTTGGTCATATGAGACCTTATTTTTCCCTTCTTTTTTTCCTTAGGATTCTTAAAGAGCACCAAAATTTCCTCAAGACTAGCTTGAGGATTTCTCACTACAAATGCTTTATTCCTCAATTTATCCTCTAGCCAAGTAAGAGCTACTATTTTATTTGAAGATGAATAATTTTTTGTGTATTTTTCCTTTGCTGCCACTTCCTCTATTTGCTACTTATCCTGCTCTTCTTTTTCCTCCTCTTTTCTCCCTTTGAGATTCAACCACTTTGATCTCCATGAATTACTTAGAGGACTTATCTTGATATTTAAAAGAAATTGAAGTCTCATCCATTGTGGTCAATCTCTCCATATTTTCCCTCTCTCACCTTTTCATCTCCTTTATAATTTGATCAATGCTATCCATTGTTGGAGGTTCCATAATCGCTTGAGAAGGAGGAGGGGAGTCTTGTACCACTTGATTTACCATAGCTCTATGGAACTAAGAGATCATGATGTTTGGAAACTCCTTAGGTAGGTTGGAAAATTGGAACATGAAGGATTTAGGGAGGCTAAGAGAGGTGGGAGAAGAAGTGGAAGAAATGGCAGGTGGAAAAGTAGATATGGTGAATTGTGGGGTAGAAAGAGAGGAGGAGAAAGGTGATGAAATAGAGGATGTGGAAGGATAGGATTACATTGTGATATCATAAGTGGAGGGAGTGGGAATAGAATAAGTGAGGTGGACCAAGATATCGATGGCCGAGGGAAAATAAAGAATTAGTGGAGGAATGGGAGTAGAGGGAATGGATGTGGATGTAGATGAAAAAAGGGAAGAATGTGGAGGAGAGGAGGGAGCTAAAACTAGAGGTGGAGATGGAGGAAGATCGAAAGGAGTGGAGATGGATGGGAAGAATCCTTGGGGATTGACTCCATCATTACGTGAAAAACTTATTTTACCTCTTGGGTGGAGGCTTGCTTGCATCACCAACCTTACACTTGTAAACCTGAGGTTTTTCTCTGGGAACCTCTCCTTAGTGGTTTTTATTATTTACTTTACCTTCGGGTGAGTGGCAGCCTCCTTACTTGTAGAGCTAGTGACTGAAGCTTCCTTATCCCCATTCTTCTGATAATCACTAGATGGGTCTCCCTCTTCTTTCTCTCCATATGTCAATTCAAATCCTTTCTCTATGGGAGCTGATACTTGTGAGTCTATACATTTATTTGTTCTTCTAAGAAATGGCTAAGTGATCACATAAATATCGGTCTCTTCTTCCTCTGTCCAATCCAGTAGGGGGATGGATTGATTTTCTAATTTTTTGAATTCTTCTTCATCCAATGTTTTCCCATCATCTTTCAATTGGTCGGGTACCTCAAAGAGACCTAGATTATGGATTTACTCTATTTTGATCCTCATATATGATCTCTTCTTGACCTCAAGATCATTAGTGTAATTGGTTAAAAAATACTCAATGTGCAATTGGTGAGCATATTGCTTCCATACTTGCTTCTACATTTTTTTGTTGGATTAAAATTATTGCTTCAGGTGTGGAACCCAAAACCCCAAAATTGAATCTCTTTGTCTGAGTGTTCAACTAAGGGAGTCGAGGTACATGCATACAAACCTCTCCCAAAAGTCAAGGGATAAGGAACTCTCACCCTATGCTTCTCGTGCAACAAGTGACATGATGCACATAATTGTCTAGTCATCTCCTACATGAATATCTTATCATTCAGGTATTTTGGGAGCCTATAAGGGGCACCCAAGGATCGTTCCATTATGTAGTATGTAAATTTTGGAAACTATATGAACCAATATCTGAACCTCTTGAGAATCTCCATTAAGCATAGGGAGATCCTTATATAAATATCCCCCTTATAAAATTTTGATAATATACATGATGAATATGCCATTCTCCCTCTTATAGTAATGTTTTTCATTCTTGACTTGTAATTAAGGGTAGTAGTCATATACCTTGTAATCCTTAGGGCTCATACCCACATTTCCCTTGCACATCAACCCTCTATAACTATAATTTGTAGTGAGGATATGGAAAAGGTATGAAATATCAAGAACACGAGTCTGATTTACCTATATAAATTGGTTGTGTAAATTGTCACTTATTATCTTGGCCCACTCAAATTTAGTGGTACCACACAAAATCTCCTCTGCAAAATAAAAAATACATGTATCAAAGATGGATGCTGAGGTTAGGCCCATTACTCTACTTAGGAGAGTAACCAAATCATTGAATTCATTGATGAAGTCACTTCGATATAAGGTCTTGGCTAACTTGTTGCGGTTTCCCTGGGCTTCTTCATCCAATTATCATTAATGATTTCAAGAGCCTTTTGAGGATTTACCTTATATACTCTCTTAGCACACCCCCTATCTGTAACCTCCATGTTTGAGGAGGGGATTTTGAATGTTTGAGAAATATACCTAGGGGTAAAATCTACTAGTAATCTACCATAT
This sequence comes from Sequoiadendron giganteum, assembly GCA_007115665.2. NCBI lineage: Eukaryota > Viridiplantae > Streptophyta > Pinopsida > Cupressales > Cupressaceae > Sequoiadendron > Sequoiadendron giganteum. The sequence goes on along the minus strand of CM021107.1, from coordinate 280,940,569 downwards.
GCAGAGAATATCTTCCCAGAATATTTTTAGTAGTTCTCCCTTTCCTCCATAATCAACTTAGGACATGAGACAATAGTGGGAAATTCAATAGCTTTAGCTATCCCACTTTGATTTTCTTTGCCAATTGTGTCCTCTAATCCCCAAAGATCCTCTCATGGAACTCATCCATGTCTATATGCCCCAAGTTGTTGTATCCTATCAATGACCAATTAGAAGTGAATTTTTTTATGGGGGATTGACTCCTTTGAATTCAAACTTCATTTTGGATACTCTATTAGTTTTTTCATAAAATTTGCAAAGGTAATGCGTAATCAACATAAAATTACTAAGCCTTTATGAATTAATACCTTTGTCAATATTCAAAACCACCTAATCACATTTATCAAAATTGCATAAATGAATAAGATTAAAAAGGGATCTTACAAATGCAAGAAATTATCCATAACAAAAAGAAACTTCAAAAACCATGCATATTCCAACTTTTGCGAGGTTTGAGTGTTTGTAGGTATAGAGGAGATGCGTGATTTGAAGCAACATGGGATTCAAAGGTGAATTTGATAGTTATTACATATTTATGGGAAAACACATCATGGGAACCCATAATGAAAACCCCACAAAGAGCTTACTAGTGAAAAGGCTAAGTAGCATCAACTTGTAAAGTCTTGATTTCATGTAGACATTAATAATTTGTGAAAATTTAGGCTTGTAAGATTCAAGAAATCTTGAACCTTAAAATCAAGCATTCAAGAATGCAACACATGAAAAACTGCTATTGGATTTCCATAGGTGAAGCTTTGTAGAAATAAAGAAATATGGAAATTGAGCTTTTGTGAGTTTCAATGGGATGCAAGTTTCGAGCTATTTGTGTATTTCAGACTACACGAAGATCAAGAATAATAAGTTGAAATAAATATGGGTTAAGGTCTTTTGGAATCCTACATGGGGATCCCCACCAATAACGCTTCACAGGTTTCAAAGCAACATGGACCCACAATGATACTAATCCTTTTTGGATTGAGGGAGTTAGGATTCTCACGAGAAGATCTCTGCAAGGGAATTCATGCAAGGGATATTTGTGTGTTTCAAATGCATGTGAGAAGAGGTACCACTTAAACCATCAAGGTTTTTTTAGGTGTGACTATTTGTGATACAAAATCTTGAGACCAATGCTAAAACACAACAAATTTCACAAAACTAACCCCACAAAAAAATGACCAAGCAAAAATAATGCCCAAATCCTAAGTAGTTTGCTAAAGAGGAGAGACTTACTGAAATTTGGTTTTTCTAGAATGAAAATTCTTAGAATTAATCATCATTTAAACCACCTACCTAAAACCAATGGGACTCAAACCAAGCTAACACCAAGGATAAGGAAAAAATAAAAAATCCCTAAATTAAATAGATAAAATCTAATTAAATGTGTTATAACAGAATCACCAACCTCAAAATTTGAAGAAGATTTAAAATTCAACTCACCTGAAGATCACAATTGCTTGAAATTCTCAAAATACTCAAATCACCCATCAAATTTCTCTATGATGTTAGGTGAAAAAAATAGGCTAGTCTATTTATACTCTACTCCAAATCTACCACCATTAATGCCAATGTGATAGCCTATCATGCACTAGCATATGAAATTAGGGTTTTGGAAGGATTCATAAAAATGAGTGAAATGCGGGTCTTAGAGAGCATGGGGATCGAAAGAATCATGGATTTGCAAGAAATGACAACACATAAACCCACAATGAAAACCTCACAAAATTTAGGACGTGGAAATTCATGGCTTGCAAGTTTTACCCTATGTGAAGATTTAACTTACATGGAAATTTTACATTTACAAATATAAAAAAGCACCTAATCTTTAAAAGGTTTAAAGGGTTGTAGATCTCCAAATGAGGGAAATCAAGAAAATACTCTCTCAAATTGTCGGAAGGTGGGGTCCCCCTATAGGAGAGGGAGTTGACCCGATGGACTTTCGGGGGCGAAGGGGTAGGGATCAAGAGCCATCCTGTGGAGAATGAAATCCAGGGTGAGGAATGAACACTCGACACAGAGAAATGAATAAGTCTTACCCTACTCAAATCCTTGCAGAAGAAAATCCTCACAAATAACACCCAACCCAAAAGCAGCCTCAAAACTCAAAACTAACACAAGCAAGGGGCCAAAAGAAAAAGTTGAAACCTAAACCTAAAATGAAAATAATTGAATTGAGAGCCAAAAGAAAGGGCGGTACTCATTTTTGACAGGGCGTGTGTGTAAGGCATAACAAATGGAGAATTTTCTAGAGAAAATTATTCAGAGAATTCAAAGATAAATAAGAATCATGGACCTAGAATATCTAGTTTTGTAGACCAGTGAAACATACAATTTTTAAAACGTCAAGGCCTAGGACCCAATATGATAAGAAAATTCTTGACATAAAAGAAACCAAAGTGTATGCAAAGGGTATTCATTAATGTATTAAAGGAGTACCACATTAAGGAAGAATATATTTACAAGAACAAGTCTATGTAGATAATCCTACCCCAAAAGAAACTTGGATAAAGCCTCATTGCTAGTCAGGTGTCTATAGCCTTGACAAGTTTAACATTGTTATTCTCTTGAACATAGCTCTACTACGAGCTGAGTGTCTATAGCCCCGATAGAGATATTCAAATATCTCTGATTATTAAACATACTTTGATTTTTCTTGCTCTTGTTCCTTTCCTTTTGATATTTCCATTTTCTTCCAAATTTATGGGCAATGAAGCCTACACTTAGAGTTGAGGAAAATAATGGCGTTGGAGTAGGAAATAAGATTTTTTCACCATTTTCCTAGCAGCACATTTTTTCCAAGGAGACCCAAATTACTTCTTAAATGTATTTATGTAATGTGTAAGGTTTTAAAACATGGTGGGGAATTTTTGAAGTCAAATGGACACATAGTCTATGAAATTAAAAGAGGCCTACCATTGACCCACTAACTGGTACATGTGAGAAAAAATCACCATTTGTTAAAGAAAGCAACTAACTCACTCCCCAACATGGATCAACATTTACTTCAAAATTATGCTTGAGTAAAAAGAAAACAAGAAAAATACAAAACCAAAGTAGTCTAACCTAGCTATATACAAAATTATAAGCTAAAACAACTCAAGCTTGGAAGTAATGCTTAAGATACTGCCCATTAATGGGCAGTAGGACATCTTCACTCGTGAGGGTCTTTAGAAGATATGCATTGTCCTCTAAAATCTCTAAAATTTGAAAAGGAACCTAGCCATAACTTGTCAAACTTACCATGCTCTCCCTTTTTCTCATGTGCTTTGTCCCAATAAAGGACCAAATTAGAAATCTGGAATGACTTAATTCAAGCTTTCCTATCAAACCATCATTTAACAACACCTTGGTGTTTAGCAAAATTATCAATGGCTACATCAAATTTCTCCTCCAAATGATGGATTTGGGAAAGGTAGGACTCTAACTTATCCCCTTTATCATAATATTCATTGATAAACTACAAAGTTGGAGTTTTCAAATGTATTGGGAAAATAGGCTCTAGACCATACACTAAGTGATAGGGAGATGTTCCTAAGGCTGCTTTCTTGTGGGTGTAATATTACCTTAAGACAAATTCTTTAGAATTATTATCTAGCAGTTTGAGCATAACAATCAAAATATTTTTATTCATTGATCCAAATAGACTATTACCTTGAGGATAATAATTGGATAAATTTTTTAAAGTGATTCCATAATCAAAAGCCCAACCAGAAAAATTCAATGATGAAAATGCAATATCATTATCATAGACTAATACAAAGGGGAATCCAAAATGAATTATAATATGTTCTTAAAGACACCTAATCACTACCTCAACAACACATTATTTACATGTTATAGCTTCTATCCACCTAGTGCAGTAATCAATAGTGGTTAAAATATACCCATGGCTTGTAAAAGGAGGATTGATCATACCAATAAAATCAGGTCCCTGCTATGTGAAGGGACGTACCTTGGCCACTGGTTGAAGGGAAAAAATAACATATCTCTCCTTATTACCAACTATTTTTCATATTTGACAAGTGTAAACATACATGTGTATGTCATGAAACAAGGTAGGCCATTGACACCCTACCCTAGAATTTGATGGGAAGTTGCAACTATTGATCCTTGACTTGTCCCAAATTTATTGTGAAAATCATTCAATGTTGTAGATGCTTCTTGTTTTCCCAAACATATTAAGTAGATACCCTCATGATTATTCTTACATAACAATTCTCCTTTAAGCATGAAGATGTTACTTTTTAACCACAAAGCACGCCTTTGAATGGTATTTAAATGAGGTGGAAAAATGTTGATTAATAAACTAAAAATTAATATCATCATACTATTCATCTAGGGAAACATCCTCAATATTGTACTATTGTGTTGTGAGACTCAGATCAATTTTTTCCATCATGCACATTAAATCCTTCTCTCAAACTAGCTTCATTGATTGAATTTCCAAATCAAATTCTTATATCATAGTGACCCATTTTCTCTACGCTCACATAGATCATTTTACATCAACAATATTTTAATAGTGGGATCAAGAAAAATTGCATATACCTTCTTAAAATGTAGTGCCTAAAATTCTTAATTTCCCTCACCAAGGCATAAGCTTGTTTCTCTATATTTGGATATCTCAACTATGCATATTTTAGAAGGGAACTCATGAAATCTATTAGACACTCATCCCAAGGTTCTTTCTTTTATGTAAGAATCACAACATAGGAATAGCTGACACAAATGAATAAATATAGAAATGCCTAGTATAGTCCCGACTTACCAATATTGGGGCATCCACAATTTCCTACTTAATTTATTTGAAATATCTCTTAGCTTTTGAAGTCCATTCAATTCTTGCATCTTTCTTTAACATGACATTCAAAGGCTTAACTATTTCTATGAAACCTATAATTAATTTATGCACAAAGTTGATCTTACCAAAATACGTCTTAAGCTCTTTCTTGCTTGTTGGTGGCCAAATTTTCAAGATAACTTGCACTCTTTCCAGCTCAATAGAAATCCCCTTTTCTGAAATAACATGGCCTAATAACTTTCCTTTAGCGACCCAAAAAATACACTTCTTGGGATTTAATGAAATACAAATTTACCTACATTGCTAGAACACATTGCACAAATCCAACACATGATCTTCTCTTCTTTTTGAAAACACGGCTAAATAATCCATGTAAATAATTATGCACTTACCAAAAAATCCTTTGAATGCTATGTTGATGCCACATTTTAAATTGGATCCTACGTTGATCAATCTGAAAGGCATTCACTTGTATGCAAATGTTCCCTATTTGGTGGTAAAAGATGTTTTAATCCATCCTCATGTGATACCATCACCTAATTATACCCTAAATATCCATCTAGAAAATGAAAGGAAATATACATCCACCCAAGACAATTTCCACATAACCCAAATAGAGAAATCTATGCAAACAAGTATTCAAAATCCATATGAAAAAGAATAGATAACATACCATCAAAGATGACACAATATATACCTTAGAAAAATACTCAAGAGGGAAAAATCCAACCTCCAAAAGAATCCATCATTCATGGTATTATTCAGCAAAAAACATTACAATACATCTTCAGAGCTCTCCATGAACACCATTGAAGTATCAAACCCTCTACAAGAACTCCATGTGAAAAATCATTTATCCTCACATCCCATGCCATGATTCAACCCTCATAAATGCTAACAAGAGCTAACCTTTAAAAATAACAACCTTAGACAATTACCCATATGGTTAATTTTATAGAAACAAGCTCCCACAAAACCACCAAGTGGTATTACATAAAACCCTGTGACTAATACCATGATCTTAAAAAAACATTAACTCATCTCTTAATATTGGTACTAAGTTTTCCCAATATTAAATATTTATCCCATGTGAAACCCCACATTAAATATTTAAACTAGTGTTACATACAACACATAAAGTGGCCCCAAAAATGATAGACCCATGTGATGCACACACCCCTAGATTCCCTAGATGCACCACATAATAAATAATAAATAAATAGAATTATAAAATTATGGAAGGTGGACAAAACACATTTTCCTAACATTTTCCCACTTGTTGTATACGTTACATAAGGGGTAAACAAGTAAACTCAAACATGAATAAGGGAAAATCCCTCTAGCCACATATACCATTAAGGAATCAAAGTGCTCCATGTGCTCCATCAAGATACCTGCAACAAGAATCAAGGTGACCGCCATCCAAAGCATGAATGTTATCATCCTCCATCATGCCAATGGGTGATTCCACAATACTGGTTTACAATTTTTGGCCAAACTAGAAACTAAACTAATTTTTTCTAACTAAATCTTCACTTTCGGGAACCTATAGCGACTAAACCATGAGGAATTTGGAGATGATGCAAACTAGTGATTTGTGCAATTTTGTATTTAGATTCTAAATATATATTTTTTAAATTTTGGAATCAAATTGCACTTCTTTTTCCATCTCCTTCGAAAACTAGTTTTTTTATAGTAAACACCATTTTTAAGGAGTGATGCTCACCGTATACAACATAAATTTTTTTCCATGAAGGATTAAATTTTATTTGTTTTGAAATTAGATTTTTAACTATGATATCTAGCTCTTTCATTTGGTTTCATAGTGTTTTATTGAATTTTTTTTGTTAATCAAGTTTCAAATTCAAACCAATTTAGTTCAGACATAGGCAGACCGTGTACAACATAATTTTTTTTGAATGTATCGAAATTCAATTTTTTATTTTTTGTTGGATCAAGGATTTCAATATCTAGTGCATTGATATTTTTCAATTTTTTTTTGATAATCTGCTATTTTTACACATGTGCAGAACAAAGAGCTTGATTTTTGGTGAAAATCCTACATGCACAAGATGTAAAAAATAAATATAATAATAAAATTAAATTTATTTAAAATTATACTTTTTGGGAAGCTTATAATAAGGAATACATACTTACAAAAATAAATTTTAAATGAATTCATTTGATCCCCCAAAATGTAAATCAAAAGTGGTTTTTTATTAGCATTTTGATAGGTGTAAAGGAGACTTCGTTATAGGTATGGTTTAAAACTAGCAGGGTTCTATCCAAGGGGGTTTGATCCAAGGTGATTTGATAAAACCATATTCAATTGGAATCCTTAAAATGGAATTTTTTAAGGCTTAAATCATTATATTTTCTAAAAACATGTGATTTTAGCAAAAATCAGAATCTCCCAAAAATTGTAAACTAGCATTGTGGGATCACCCCAATGCACAAATATAAGAAGCCATCCAAAGATATGCCACACTATCCGTCACAATGAAGCATAAATCTCACCTCAACTAATATCTCAATACACAAACACTTAATCCAAAGGTAACAAGTAAGTATCAATAGTTGCCAAGGTATAATCACCATAGCTCAAAATAACACCCATAGAAAATTATTACACATACAAATATCCATACCTCAAATGTATAAAAATCATAACAAGTGAACCTCATGAGATAAACATATACAACCCATAACATGAAATCACAAGATCCAAGTGCTAAACCTATCATATAATGAACATAAACATCTAGGAACTCCCACTGCATAAGGTAATGTAAAATCTGAAAAAATGATCAAGGCATCCAAAGATCCACCAATAGAAACTCATATAAATATAACTAATATCATGTAGTACCAAGGAATATCCACAAATATATGCAAAAATATCAAACAATATGATGTAATACATCTCTCACATCAAATCTCCATAACTCTCCTAAGATCTTACCCAACAAAGGAAAGAGATAAAGGAACATATGTGTCATCACCCAAGAACATAAGTGAAAAAACATGACCACAATCTAGTGATAAAAAATAGCTCCAACCAAACCTAAAAACCAATGTAATGTGAAACCAAAAATCTAGGAAGAAAACCAAGACCAAAGAGAGAAACACTGCACATCATATACCAATAGAAAGTACTTCTACATAAAATTTTAAATGCCAAGGCGTGACAAGTATGATCTGCACCCTAAAACCCCAAAGAGAATAGAACTATCCACATCTAACCATAACCAAAATGTATGCATATCAAACCAAAGGAAGATAAAACCATAACCATTCCCAATAACATCTCCTAAACTCAACATCAATGAATAATATGAAAATGTATAAGGAGATAAACATTCCAATACTCCTCAAATGAACCATTTAGAACTAACAAATCATAGCTCAAGATCCATGTATGCATGAGAAGATAAAGAATAAAACATAATGCATATGAAAATAATAATGAGCAATACCTCTCAAATGATAAATCATCGAGTAGACCAAGATTGAGGAATGAGAATGATCCTCTAAGATATCCAAGTCATCACAAATCATCTAAGAATAATATCCTCATAGGTCCATGTTGAACTCATGTCCAACCAAGGTGTAGGTTCTTCAGACTTCCAAATGAAATGTCTCAACACATGCCTCTAATCACAAGAGATCCCCTATCCTCACCTATGTATCCAAGTATCCATGAGTGCCTATAACCAATCAAACCATTACAAAATCCAAATACAACATAACATAATCATGAAGCTCTCAAGAAAATGATCAATTTACCCTATACCAAGAGAACAAACGAAGATCAATGGAAAAATACTAAATGCATGTTTGAAAAATCAGGAACCCAACAAGAAATCAAGATCTCACATCTCCCCAAAATAAGATCATATGCTCCAATGAACATTTCATGCATCTATTGCAAGATGGTCTACCCATTGGTCTCCTCTATGCAACATGATGCTTGGGTTCATGATATGGCTTAATTGACTCCTATGGATCTTGTATAAATCTGGTAGTTGTATTAGGAATTAAAAAGTCGATCTTTTGGTGCAATGGCAACCACCATTGTAATAATTGGTATTAGAGCCGAAGTCACATGTTTGAACCCCTTATTTGTGCTAGGGGGATTGTTGCAAGATAATGTGTCCCTTGATCTCCTCTATGCAACATGATGCTTGGGATTGTGACATGGCTTAACTGCCTCTCATGGATCTTGTATAAATCTGCCAGTTGTATTAGGCATTAATTTTTTGATATTTTGGTGCAATGACAAACACCAATATAACAACACCTATATCATACCAACACTTTTAACATATGATCAAGAATACATCATGAAATAATACATAACCATTTTATAAAACAAGGATCACATGTCAAATGAAAAATCATGACACCTCAATCAAAGACTAATAAAGTCCTCCATGGCTAACAAAGATGTCAACATCTCCAAATCACATAAAGATAACCGCTTCCTATCAATGAAACCCAAGATGCCAAAGAAACCTCATTGCATATAAACATAATCCAAGAGTCCATCCATGGCACCAAAAAAGATTGCAGAAGACCATCCACCATCAAATGGTGAATCCACATCATTTCCACAAGCTCCCAATGAATTGTGATACCAAGCTCTCCATGGAAACATGATAACTATCCTCTAAATGAAGATCATCCAAGGCCCCAACACAATCAAAGAATTCAAAATTGATCTCCCAAAGGGAAGAGTACAAACCATGATCTCCAAACCAAGAAGATAAAAAACCACCAAGCCATCACTATCATAAGCTCCCACTGAATAGTGCAACCAAGATACCTATGACATTGTGATAACAATATCCTCCATGAAGATCAAACATAATAGTGATCCTCAAGCCAAGAAGATACACTGCCAAAAAAAAACATGATTCAATCCAAAACCACCAACAATGCACCTACATAAACAATCATGTCATGCCAAAGTCCTTAAATTACAAGGAACATCCATGACACCATGATCACCACCAAATGTACCAACAACACAATCCAACTATGTCACACACGTTTGTATGACATAGTCAACCACATTGATCTCACATCATGATTGCACCTGGTAATACCATCTCTCCTCCTCAATCATGACAACCAAACCAATAAAGCAAGTGACTAAACCAAGCCACCAAAAAAATATACATCAACATTGAAGTATCTATGGGCATAAACAACCCACATCCAATTCATACATGCAACTTGTAAGCATAGACCACCTACAAAACTACACAACTTGTAGATACAACAATGCAACATACAAATACAATAATATACTGATAACCATGTCAAATGAGAGTAATCCAAGATGTACATGTGAGTATACAAAAAATACAACATCAAATCATTAGGATTTGATAATCCATAAGCTCAAAAAATCACCATAGTTAAAGGAACCCATAAATAGATCACATGAAAATAATAAAAAATAAATCATACCAAAACATCTCCAAACTTGATCCACTATGTAGTGCGTTGAACAAGCATTTCGTTGACTATAATAAGTCCAAAATTTTATTTTGTATGCACAAGATATGACCTCTCCAAGCTCGCAAGGGATATCTAGCTTCCAACAAGAAAATCACTATCAAAATAGAAAAATATGGAATTACCACTGATACCATAATGTAGAGCACAAAACCACCTTTCCAATGAGTCCAAGATGTTAAAAAATGGACATCATGGGAAAAAGTTATGCACCTTGGAAATTTTTTGGTCAATTCTAGTATAAAAGGAAAACAAATTCCCCCTTAGTGGTTGAGTGGTGGCCCCACCCAGGTAGTTCCACTCATAGGGTGGCAGACTCACCACTAATATCAAATACGATTTAATTTTTTAAATATTAAAAATTACACCAAGCATAATTTTTAAATGTTAAAACGAGAAAAATATTTAAAAGTTATATTTATAAAGTTTTACCTTCCCATGGGAGGGACTCTGACTACACCCCACTAGATTGGGGGCCACACTGAGGGCTTAGCCTACCAATAATGGTACATGCTAGCAGGGGGAGCTGACAACACTTATTGTGACTATACAACCATGGTAGGGTGCCAATCCTGCAAGGTATGGGGGGTCTGTGGACTCCCCCTTGCTTTTTAATTTTATTTTTAATATTTGATTTTAATAAATCAAATCTGGGGGTTTTAATTTTTCTTTTCAATTGGAAGAAATTTTCAAAATCTCCCAAATTTTTTTTTTTGACTTGTAAATATGACAAACATGTAGCTGAGGGATTCATTGGCTAAATTTTTTTTATGTAAATTTTCATGTCTTGTAACTCTTGGATCCAATGGTGAGGTTATTTTTGTTCCAAGGGGTCATCTAAAATATTTCCCCTACAAAACCCTCATAATGAACATCCATAATTTTTTTTTCTAACAAAGATTCATAACCCGAGATCTACAAAATAACCTCAAATTTGCAAAAAACACATACACAAAACCCTCATATCTTGCAAAGCCTTCATTCTTTCCATGCAATCCATATATTCAACTATGCACTAGATCTACTCCAACAAGGGTTATACAAACCGCAACCATGACTTTGATACCAAATGAAAGGAAATATGCATCCACCCAAGATAATTTCCACATAACCCAAATAGAGAAATCTATACAAACAAGTATTTGAAATCCATATGAAAAAGAATACACAACATACCATCAAAGATGACACAAGGTATACCTTGGGAAAACCCTCAAGAGGGAAAAACCCAACCTCCAAAAGCATCCATCACTCATGAATTGTCAACAATAATCATTATAGTTTATCTTCAAAGTTCTCCATGAACAACATTAAAGAATCAAGCCCTCTACAAGAACTCCATGTGAACAAACATGTAACCACACATCCCATGCCATGCTTCGACCCTCACAAATGTTAACAAGAGCTAACTTGTTAAACTGCCAACCTTAGACAACTACCCATGTGGTTGCTTTTATAGAAACAAGCTCCCACAAAACCACCAAGTGGTATTACATAAAACCATGTGATTAATACCATGATCTTAAAAAATATTAACCCATCATTTAATATTGGTACTAAATTTTCTCAATATTAAATATTTATCCCATATGAAATCCCACATTAAATATTTGAACCAATTTTATATACAACACATAAAGTGGCCCCAAGAATGCTAGACCCATGTGCTGTACACACCCCTAGATGTAAGTAACCTAAGGTAGCAACTAAAATAACCTTGAGAGGAGAATAATGTAAATTTGTTATAGATATTTAACAGTTGCAAAACCTTAAACAAAAATAAAAAATATCATGCATACCACAATACATTGATTTACATGGGGAAAACCATTTCAGGAGAAAAAACCCACACTCCAAAAGCCACCCAATATATTATTTAGAAATCAAAAGATTACAACATACTTGTAGAGCAATATTCTCACATGAGTATCACCACTAGAGATCAAGAGACACCATGACCGCTATCAGACTCTCAGAATAGACACCATCTACATACATCCCACCCACTTATAACAAGCCTTTTGGAATATTCTAGAATTGGGGTTTACAAGGTCATTTTTCATTTGATGTGTTAACAAAAAAACCTTGATGTGCCAACGGGAAAAAACCTTGACATGTCAGCGGGAAAAAACTTTGACATGTCAATGGGAAAAAACCTTGGCCAAAAGGCCCATAGTCTCTAAACACTATTTGAACTTCTATGTGCTCACAAAATTAGTTAAAGAATCAACAAAATTCATCAAAATATCTTCCTTAACTAGATTCACCCTACTATTTTTGGCCATATCTCTAACAAAATTATATTGTACATTAATGTGCTTGGTCCTGGCATGAAATGTTGGGTTCTTGGCTAGAAATATTGCACTTTGACTGTCACAATAAATTGTCACCACACCTTATTTTGTTCCAATATTTGAATAGTATCTTAAGACAAACCTCTTCTTTACAAGCATGAGTAGCTACCATATACTCTTCTTCAATAGTGGATAAAGCAACCACAACTTGTCACTTACTCATCCAGCTAATTGAACTACTAAATAAAGTAAAAACATAAACACTAGTGGACTTTTTACTATCAACATCACCTACCCAATCTGAATCCACATAACCATGAATATCAAGGGAAATATCATCTTCATTCATATTACTATGATAACACAACGAATAATATGAGGTACTGTTAAAATATTTCAAGACTCTGTTAACTACATCCTAATGAACTTTACCAGGATTAGACATATATTTGGAAAGAACTCCCATTTATTGTGCTATTTATGGTCTAGTACAAACCATAGCACACATCAAACTTCCAACTGCATTCTAGTAAGGCACTCTACTCATATCTTCCATCTCTGATAGATATGTTGGAAAATCTAAAATAGATAATTTTTTTCCAATTGAAATTGGAACACATAATGGTCTACAATCCTGCATATCAAACCTCTATAAAATTTAGTTGACATACTTTATTTGGTCAAGCCATATATTTCTGTTCACTCTATCTCTTTTAATTTCCATCCCAAGAATATGTTTAGTTGCACCAAGATCTTTCATTTCAAATTTAGCAACACGTTGAGATTTTAGTTCTGAAATCATACCTTTCCCTCTACCAATAAATAACATATCATCAACATATAATGCAATAAAAAGGAAATGATCACCATGAGTTCTATAATAAACACAATGATCTGATTTAGAACACTCAAATACCAAACTCAACACATATGTATCTAATTTTTGGTACAACATCCTAGGATTATATTTTAAGCCATGCAAAGATTTCTTCAGTTTGGAAACCGACTTACTTTTTCCTTTCACCACATAGTGCTCTGGATATGACATATAAATATCCTCCTCCAAATCACCATGAAGGAAAGCAATTTTCACATCCATTTTCTCAACCTCTAAATTATAAGTAGTAGTAATAGAAATAAAAAATTTAATGTATTTCATTTTTGCAACAGGAGAAAATATCTCGCCATAATCAACACCCTCAACTTGAGAGAAACCCTTCATAACCAACCTTGCTTTGTACTTCTCAATACCTCCATATAAACCAATCTTTTTCTTGAACACCCATTTACAACCAATAGGTTTTCTTCCTTTAGGCAATGGTCCAAGATCCCATGTATCATTATTTTTCAAAGATGCCATTTCTTCATTCATATTAATCTTCTAGGATTCTGCATCATTCATACCTAGTGTCTCTTCTATAAATCAAGGTTCATCCATGTTAGTATTCAAAGAAAAAATACATCTCCAATCATTAGGTGAATACCTTTCAGGTGGTTGTCTATGCCTTGTAGACCTACAAAAAAGTTGAGTTGGAGGCTATCCCTCCTCTTTTGAAGACCCAAAGCTAGATGAGTTCTCCTCAACTTCTTGTTTATCCTTGGGCCTCGATTCAACTTTCTTAGGTGTAGAAGGAAATTGAATCACATCTTCTTGTTTACTTTGTTCTAGCTGCAATGTAACAAAAGAATTCTTAGTTTCTCTAAAAATAACACTTCTACTATGTATTACCTTTTTTGCAACAAGATCCCAAAGCTTATATCCTTTCACATCATACTATATTCGGTGAAGACACATTTCACAACCTTGTTCTCTAACTTTTTTCGCTTCTCCTTTGGCACATGTGCATATGTCTCACAACCAAAAACTCTAAGATGTCTTAATGAAGGCTTGCGACCCAGCCATGCCTCTATAGGCATCTTATCAACACGAGTTGATGTAGGAGACTTGTTAATTAGGTAACAAGATATGGAAATAGCTTCAGCCGAAAACCTTTGTTCTAGGCCAACAACACTCAACATACTCCTAGCCTTCTCCATCAGTGTCCTGTTCATTCTTTTTGCAATTCCATTCTACCATGAGGAATATGGAGTTGTCTTCTACCTATGAATACCACAATGTTTACAGAATCTATCAAAATCACTAGAGAAAAAATCACTGCCATTATTAGTCCACAAACATTTTATTTTCATTCTAGTCTGCAACTCAATCATTTGTTTAAATTCTTTAAATCAATTGAAAACTTCAGATTTACTCTTTATAAAATATACCCATGTCCTTCTACTATAATCATCAATAAATGAAACATAATATGTGGATTTACCAATTGAAGGAACATATATAGGACTAAATACATCAGAATGAATAAGATCCAATACACCACAAGATTTATGAGAACTCAAGTAAACCTAAATACACTTTTATTTTTCCATAAATGCAATGCTCATAGTAATCGAATTCAAGAGTACAATCAGACAAACCTTCAACAAGGTTTTTATTTTTCAAGGTCCGTAGACCCTTTTCTCTATTGTGGCCAAGTCTCTGGTGCCATAACACAATTTTATCTATAGATAAATTTTCTCAGAAGAAAGAGCACCCTTGGGTACCCAAAAGCCATGACCATCTGCTGAAGGTGAAACCCTCACTTCTTGTACATACTTTATTTTCATTGTACTATTACACTCAATAGTGCATGCATAAATCTTATACAATGTCCCATATATGACACCTCTAGCAATCACCATAGCACTTCTAACCATCTTGCATCAGAAAATACTACCTATACATCGACATCTATTAGTTTGCTCACAAATAAAAAATTTTGTGCTAATATAAAGATATGCAACACACCATTAATCCTTTTTATTCTACCATTAGGAAAACTGATTTTAACTTTACCATGGCCAAAAATGTCTAAATGAGAATCATCACCCAAGTACACCTTACCTCCATAAATTTTTTATATTCACAAAACCAATCTCTATTAAAGGTCATATGAAAAGATGCACCCAAGTAAATTAACCATGCATCATTACCTACACGAGTTTCCAAAGATACAATGAATGCGTCACCATCTTCCTTATCAGACTTAGAATTAGAATCAAATTTCTTCTTTTTCTACTTCTTTTATTCTTTGCATTCCTTATGAACATGTCCAGGCTTACCACAACTCCAACAAATAACTTTGGACTTTCCAATAGATTTAGATCTCCCCTTCAACTTGGATTTGTCATGCTTCTCATTCTTCTTTCATTTTTCCTTTGGTCTTCCATGAAAATTTAGGTCCTCCTTTCCAGTGATGAATATCTTCCTCCTCATCTCTTCAAAAAGTAAAGAATCCACCACATATTCAATCTTTAATATAACCAAATTAATCCCAATAGCCATAACAAGAGAATCCCATGAATCAAACAAAGAACAAAAAAAGATTTGACATTTCTCCTCCTCATCCATTTTGACACCAACTGATGCCAATTGAGCCACCAACATATTGAATGCTTCTAGGTGGTCTGTGATTCATCCAACCTCTTCCATTCTCAAGGAATACAACTTCTTCCTCAAGAAAATATTGTTCACTATTAAAGATTTGGCCAGATACATCTCACCAAGCCTCTTCCATAGTTTTTGTGTAGAGGTCTCTTCATGAACATTAATTAAATCAGAGTCTGCCAAGCACAATATTATTAGACCTTTGGCTTTATGGTCCATAACATCATATTGAGAAACTTGATTAGGATATGCAGGCCTTGAAACATTCTCATCAACAACATCCCACAGATCTCGATCTATCAATAGATCCTCCATATTTAGCTTCCACATCTTTAAATTATTTCCATAAAATTTCTCCACCTCTATTCTCCTTGATGAACTTCCCATTTGAAAATTCTTGTAACAAGATCAAAAATTGTTTTCTACACAAGATCCCACTCAAATCTAGATTAGTTCAAAAAATCCAACAACCCACAACTAAAACCAAAGGTGTTCAAGCTTTGATATGACTTGTAAGGAACCTAAGACAACAACTTTTTTTCCTACACTAACCTTGAGAGGATAATAATGTAAATCTTTTACATGTCTTTAACAATTACAAAAAATTAATGTAAGAGAGGGGGTCTGAGCATGTCAAGGCTCCATGTCATGAAGAGATAAGATTGGAGGGCTTCCCTAACTTACCTCACTCTAAAAAGATGGGGATCAAGAATAAAGAGCACTATGTAGTACTTTTGTCACTCTTCTGACTCAAATTTTAGGTTTAAGCTAGGCGAGTTGGTTTTTGGAGTTGGTATTGCACCTCAGATAACTCTTTATTCGAGGACAATGTCATGATTTTGGGATGATAGCATGATGAATTGGTGTCTCTCTAGTGTTTTGGCATCCATACAAATAGAGAACATGAAGTGCAGTAAAAAATAACTAACAACCTAGCTAGTTGATCGTGATAGGAAAAAAAGAGAAAGTAAAGACGAAGATGATAAAGGAAGTAAATAAAGGCTAGGGTGATGAATATAATCTCACAAAAGTTCCAGTTTGATAGCTAGCTCCACATATACGTCCACCTATACACAAACAAGAAGGGGAAAATTGTTGGGGCTTTATAGTGGTATGCCTTAGTTAGACCCCCATTTTGGTGTTTCCACCTCCATAGACAACCAAAAAGAAATGGAGTAGAATATGCGATAAAGGAAGTAGAAAGTAAATATTTTAATTAACACTATAAAAAATATACTATACTACTCAATCAAATAAAAAAGGAGAGGAGTGAAGCTTTACCACCTCCACCCAAAATATCACTAGCCAATGGAAGGAGAATGCAAGGAATGGACTTGGAAAAGTCACCAGAGCCACAATGATGATGAAGGGAAGTCTTGCAAGACTCCAAGTCCACAATTCTATGACTTGCCTCACACTTGCAATGTGGATTTGATGGAGATTCAAAGCTACTGCAATGCTCACAACGGAAGATTGGAATGCTTCTTGAGAGTGAAGAAATAAAGTGATTGAAAGTGTAGATGATTCAAGAGAGAAAAATGAATGAATAGAGGATGTTTTGGAAGGTGGGATGGGAAGAATTTTCCATTTTTGGGGTTAGTTGGCGAAAGAGGGATGTTACAATTTGACCCCAATTGGGTGTGTAATGTCTCTACCAGCTTCAAACACAAGAATTCATTAGGGACTACAACACATCACATAGAAGTTTGCACACCATGCATGTGTCCTAAACAATTATTCTCTCACCAAAACATGATCATAATGCCAAGTGGGTGGAAGGCGGGTGGGTGATGTAGAATTTTTTCTTTGGATTTGATTTTCTAAGGTGAGGGTATGTGAAAGGGGAATTATCCTAAGGGGTAAAAAATCACTCCTATATATTTTTACCTTTTACCCAACTTTAGCAAGCACGAGTATTTATGAGTAGTCGATAAAGTAGATTGAAAGGTTAGAAATGTATACCCTGAATTATTGAGGAAGCATACCATGATCTGGTGAACTCAAAAGTGTAGGGCAGGCAAAGGAGTCCACATGTACTCTCCCTGGGGAGTTTCAAACAAAAGGACTCCATAGCCTTGTAGAACTATGAAGTTGTAAAAAATACATCGGAGGCCCTTAGACCAATGATGGAAAAATATTTTAGGATGTAAGCATCTCACAGGCCCACAAACCTACAAGAAGGAAACCCCCCAAGTTATCTCTCATGAAGGAATCCTAGTTAAATAAGAACCTTATAGGCTTGCAAACCTAGAAGGAGGTGTCCCCCAAGTTCTCAGTATGAAGGAATCCCAATGAAATAAGTTTATTACAGGGCCATAGAATTGCAAGGAGGCATCCCCTAATTTCTCTCTCATAAAGGAAGCCTAGTGAAATAAGTGCCTTACAGGCCCCCAGACCTGCAAGGAGGCATCCCCCAAGCTCTCTCTCATGAAGGACACCCATTGGAAGGGGAATTCATAGAGTTAGACTAGAAAGCGTCTCCATAGGTACACCTACAAAGCAACACATTAATTCATAGATAAAACATTCCAAAGAGAATAAAGTAGCCACGTAGGAAAACCAAAAAACAATCACGTAGGTAGGAAATCAAGCTGAAAGGATTTCAAAGGAGTCCCTTAGGAACCCTTTAAAAGAAAAGGGGTTCACTCAAGGGACATGCTGTTTGAAAGTGTAAAAAGAGATGTTTTTCTCAAATTAATTCATCATCAATGAATCCTTTTGAAAGATGTTCACTTCATTAAGGAATTTGAAAGGAAGAAAGTGCCCCCTCACGAGGGGAAGGTCAAGGATTTTCCCTCCTTTGAGGAAATTTCTCAAGTTCTTTCTTTGTGAGCTTGTGATGAAGGAGACATGGTCCATTGAGAGCCCAAGTTGAGAATGTGATTTTTGAAAAGGTTTGCAAATATTTTAAAGAAAAGATTCATTGGCAAAAAATGCATTTTCTAAAAATTTGAGGTTGACATGATAGCCCCCACTTAGGGTGGTGCATGCTAAATGTAGAGGCACACAATAGCCTAAGGAGAGAAAAGAAAGAATGAAAAGAAAAGAAAAAGTGATGGTGTGGCTCATAGGACATAACGAGATGTTACTATGGTGTTGTTGTCACACACACTAGGGATAACAATTAGGCACCACAACATCACAACTAAAGAAAAGAAGAGAGAAAGAAGACACAAGAGACAAGGGTATCTAATTTCATGGGATGAGATCTACTCATGCTTAAAAATAAATGATAGGTAACCATAGTGTAAGACAAAAGATCATCAATCCCCACTAGATCAAGAGGAATGCATGAAAACCAAAGAGAAAAATAAAAAAATTGGGTCAACATGGAAGGGAAGCCTAAATTCCCCCAACACTTTGCATCATCCCCAATTTTTCCAGAATCAAGACACAAACATGGAAGAATGATGATACAAATAAAGGGTTTACAACACAAAATCACTCTTGCATCCAAGCACCTACAAGGGTGACAAGGGTCATCTAGGAACATATAACACAAGAATGGGGGAACACATCACAAAACACACACACCTAATCTAAAGGTAAAGAAGAGGCCTCCCCCTAACACTCATTGAACAAGAGGTTTAAGTGATTTGCTAGGCCACTAGAGACTTTCACCGACACTTGCGCTCACACAAGAGGCAATTTTTTTGAGTCTTCAAGCTAGATCTTGGGAGATGCAAAGGGATAGAAGGCTCTTGCTTAGTCATAGGGGTGTCCATCACAACCATTTTTGATGGAGGGACAAAATATTGAATGGTAGTATGAGGAAGTGATTGAGAGACAAAGAGGGGGGGTCAACTCTAGTGCCTTGATGATGAGCCTCTTCCTATTCATTTATTTAGGAGCAAGAGTGGTAGGAGGTTGTAGAGGCTGAAACATAAAGGATTCCCCTCAAGGACCATTCCTTCTACCATATAGGAAGGGCCAAGGTCTGGGAGGTATAGTAGGGAGATCAGATATTAAAATCTCGGGCTTGCACCAAGCTGGTATCATCAGACTCCTTAGGTAAAATCTAGGAGTATTCATCCAAAACTCTTCTTCGGAAAGAGGAGTGGAAGAGGCACCTCGCGGGTGGGTAGTTTTCTCCTTTCCCTTTCAAGAAGAGGAGGTAGTTTGCTGCTACACTACCAGAAGGGTCAAGTTTGGCTATCCTTTGACCCTAGTATTGTACTTCACATAGTTTTTGTAAAGTAGGTCTGTTCTTGAGGGAAGCAGACTAATCAAGGAGGGCCAAAAATGATCCAATGAGTAGCCCCCACAAGATACAAATTAATGGTATCCAGTGTCATGCACCACATGCACAACACCTTCATGGGAGAATTTCAAACACTTATGAATGATGAAAGTGATTTCGTTCATGGAAGCTAGCCAAGGTATGCCTAACTTCACTCTAAAAAAAATTGATTATGGAATAACATCAAAGGCCATATCCATGGTCCTAGGTCCAACTATGATGGAAAAAGTTATTGAATCCTATGGTTTGAGAGAGAGACCATCATGCATATGAATGGTAGAATTTTTTTCTTCATACTCCTCCCTCTATAATGAATTCAACCACAATTTCTCCTCAGTGATGACATTCACTCGGCTCAGAAGGTCAACTAGGACCCCTATTACAATATTCCCATTGAGACAAGTTAAAATGTAGAGGAGAGAGGGCTTGTTGTTCAAGGGAATATCCTGCAAGGTGAATGTCATGTCTGGTGAACTGGTCATAGGTTGTGTGGTAGGAGTAACCATGACTGTGTTAACGTACACCTCAGGTTGAGTGGTAGAGTTAGAGGATCGATAATTAAGTTAGTAGAATGAGCCAAAAATGGGTCCATGTATGTTTACAACTCACTATTTTCTTTCACCACCTATTTTTTCACATTTTGTTTACTCCGATTGAGATGAATAGTATTATCCTCAATGCAGTTCTGTATCTCATGGCATAGGCATATACAATGTTTGGTATCATGTCCGTTGAATCGATGGTATTGATAGAAGGGATTTGCATTGTACCAATCGAGGTAAGGTTCCATAAGAGGTTTAGGGTTCTCCACGATTATTATCTTATCCTTCAACAACTTTTGTAAGATGGAAGAATAATATTCTACTAACTTTGTGAACTTTTTGTTATGTTTGAGGTCGTTATCATTTGCTGTGGCTACTACATTCACAAAAACCTTGCATTTTCTCAAGATCAATACAATGGAATTTACTTCTGAAAGAGAGCACAAGGAGAATCCCCAAACTGAACTACCATTTGTTGATATTTTCATAATATTACACATAGGTGCACAAAATAAGGGTATTTCATAAGAGAAAATTTTTCTTGCCAAGGTCTATGTAGGTTCCTTATGAACACATTTTGCATGTAAGAATCGAGCAACGGGTATGAGATATGTGAAAAGAGGGATTGATATCGTGCTATGAAATTTTTTATCTTCTCATTATCCCCTTGCTTACATCAGACAAGATTCAAAAAGTCATCTTCGGTTTGATGTTGGCTTGGAAATATCGAAGCAACTAATTTATAAGTTGATCAAATGAGAAAATAAAATTGTTGGGTAAGGAGTAGTACCACTCGAGCATTATATCCTTAAGAGATCAAGGGAATAGTTTCACCATCAATGCATCATGATGGAAGAAGTCTGTACACATGGTATTAAAGGCAGACACATGCATTTGTGGGTCACCTTTGTCATCATACTTTTAAAATTTGGGAATATCCATTCCTTGTGGGAAGGGAGTGCTTAAGATTGTCACCAAAAATGGGTTGTGTCAGAAGAAGGGATGAAAGATAGGCTGGACGAAGGCCTAGGAGAGAATTGCTAGCTAGCTTTGCATCTTACCCATATTATAAAGAAGAACATTTAGAATAGGGTCTTGGTATGACAAAGGGCAAGTGGAACCTCCTCCAGAACCACCACCGGAGCCACCTCCAAGGCCGCTACCATGGATACTAATAGAGCCACTACCACTAGCAGGGCCTCCATCAAAACCACCTCCACTATCAAATCCCCCACCATGGCCTTCACCAGAGCCACCTCCACCATTGCCACTCTCACTGCCGTAGCCACCACCACTACCAAAGCTCCCACCACTCAACCCGTTGAAACCTCCACCACTAGAGCTGATAGGAGGGGTGAAGCTGAAACCTAAGGGTATTTTGTTTTCTTTGATAGTTTTAGACCTCTCAAAGGTAGATGATAAGTTGATCGATGGGACTATTTCAACCATATACATGGACATGGTAGGCATTGAGACTCCTATCTATCTCTCATGGTCTTCGAGAGTAGCCCCTTATATAACATTAGCGTTACTTTGAAGGGCACACACTTTGGTTAGACTAGTGAGACTAGCTAGGAGTTCTATTCCTATTTGATATTTTCCCACCATATATTTTATTTCACTAATAACCCGAGCGAATCTAGCCAACTTTGGGTCCTTTTCTAGGTGATTTTCCAAGTAACCCAACCCTTTTCTTACAATAGAATATTCTAAAGGAATATGAAAAACTTCATGATCATCTACTAATGCTGGTGTAGGAGAGCTAGGAGGAGTAGGGACATGGCCAAATTCATCAAAGAATCCTACCTCACCCCTCAAAAATTGTTCCTAGGTAGACAAACCAACAAAAGATCTAGTATAAAGGCATGTAGAGAAACTAGTAGTTACCTTCATCTTATCCATTGGCAGGTGTTGCACACTTCTTCTAACCACATAGTCAGAAGTTATAGAATGGGTCATGATGCTCATAAAAATTCATGAAACTCAGGCTCACAATGATCATTAATCATGGAGGAATAAGTCTCAACACAAGTGAAAAAATAGACGTTGTTCACATCAGGTTCACCAAAAATGTAAGAGAAGGGGTCCAACCATGTCAAGGCTCCAAGTCACAGAGAGCCAAGATCAGAGGGCTTCCCTAACTTACCTCAATCTAAATAGATGGAGATTGAGAATGAAGAGAACCATGTACTACTTCTCTCACTCTTCAGACCTGAATTTTAGGTTTAAGCTAGGTGAGCTGGTTTTTGGAGTTGGTATTGCACCGTAGACAACTCTTTGTCTAAGGATGGTAGCATGGTTCTAGGATGATAGTGTGGCATGTTGGCATCTCTCTAGCATGTTGGCATCTATACAACCAAAGAACATGAAGTATAGTAAAAACTACTTAAAAAAATAATTAACAACCTAGCTAGTTGATTGTGATGGGAAAAATAAAATGAGAAAGTACAGAAAGTAAAGATCAAGATGCTAAAGCATGTAAATAAAGGCTATGGTTATGAAGATAATCTCACAAAAGCACCAGTTCACCAACTAGCTCAATGCATATGTATACCTACAAACAAACAAGAAGGGGACATTTCTTGGGACTGTATAGGGGTCTACCTCCGTCAAACCCCCATTTTGGTGTTTCCACCTCCACAAATAGACAAAAAGAAACAAAGTAGAATATGCGATAAATGAAGTAGAGAGTAAAGATTATAATGAACACTACAAAACAATACTATGCTACTCAATCAAATCACAAAGGAGAGGAGTGAAGTGTTACCACCTCCACCCAAAAGCTCACTAGCCAATGGAAGGAGAATGTAAGGAATGGACTTGGAAAAGTCACCATAGCTACATCGATGATGAAGGGAGGTCTTGCAAGACTCCAAGTCCACACCTCTATGGATTTCCTCACACTTGCAATGTGGAGTTGATGGAGCTTCAAATATGCTGCAATACTCACAATGGAAGATTGGAATGCTTCCTGAGAGTGAAGAAATTAGGTGATTGAAAGTGTAGATGATTCAAGAGAGACAAATGAATGAATAGAGGATGTTTTTGAAGGTGGGATGAGAAGAATCTATTATTTTTGAAGTCTATTAGTCAAAGAGGGATATTACAGTTCAACCCCAATCAAGTGTGTAACGCCTCTACCAGCTTTAGACGTAGGAATCCATCAGGGACGACAACACGCCACACAGAAATTTGCACGTTGCACGTGCATCCTCAAAAAATATTCTTACTGACACATGAGATAAATTCCAAGTGGATGGAAGGTAGGTGGGTGATGTGGAATTTCACCTTTGGATTTTATTTTCTAAGGTGAGGGTATGTCAAAGGGGAATTTTCCTAAGGGGTGCAAATTCACTCCTATACACTTAAACAAAAATAAACATAAATATCATGCATACCACAACACAATGATTTACGTGGCAAAAACCCTTTTGAGAGAAAACCCCACACTCCAAAAGCCACCCAATATATTATTCAAAAATCAAAAGATTACAATATACTTGTAGAGCAAGCTTCTTACAAGAGTATCACTACCAGAGATAATGAGACACCACAACCGCTATTAGACTCTCAGAATACACATCGTGTACATGCATCCCACCTGCTTTTAATAAACCTTTTGGAACCTTCTAGAATTAGGGTTTTACAAGGTTGTTTTTATTTGACATGTTAACAAAAAAATCTTGACGTGTCAACGGGAAAAACCTTGACGTGTTAGCAAGAAAAAAATTTGACATGTTAGCAAATTTTTTTTTGGGGCCTTTCCCTAAACCCCACATCTTGCTACGAGTGTATAGTATTTGCATGATCAATCGCCACATACCAACATACATCCTATCAGTAAATCATATATAATTTCAAGGTTAAGACACATTTTCCCAACACTAGATTCCCTAGGTGCATCGCATAATAAATAAATAAACAATGACAATTATAACATTGTACAAGGTGGAAAACACACTTTTTCCTAATAGAAAATAAATCATTTGAGACCCATTTACAATCTGCAATACTTTATCCAATGAAGGAAACAACTAATTATCTTTTTTTGAAGTATGATTAAGGTTCAAAAATCCACACAGACAAATTTTTCCATTTTTCTTTATGATAGGAACCATATTAGCTACCCATGTTGAATGATATACTGAAAAGATTATCCTTACTGATAACATTTTCCAAACTTTGTAAATCATTGGCTCCGATAATGCATTGATAGTTCGTTGTTTTTGTTTGAATGGATTGACATTAGGCTTATGAGGAATAGTATGTGTGATTATTGAAGTATCATAAGTTTTAAGATCCTCATAACTCCATGCTATTGCATCATGATAGAAGTAAAGAGCCTTAATATACCTTCTTGCTCTATTGGAGTACAAATATTTTTGATAAATACATTCTTTGATTCTTCAACTATGACCATGTTGTATGTATCACATTTATTCCCTATTAAATGTTCTTTGAAATGTTGGTCTTTATTCATTAACTAATAAAATTTGAAAATACGCTCCAATTGAACCATCCCTCTAGGAATTTTATTGGTATTTAAATTGACTTCTTCTAGGTGTATATTAGCTTCCTTGAGTTCTACTTCATCTATAATTTGAGTTGTAAATACATCTGAACTGGTAATAAAATCTAGTATATACTTGTCATCTTTGAATACCTAAAAATTTATGACATTATCCAGTATCAATGGAGTAGTTGTAAGCTCAATTGTGAAATTATTTAAACTAGAGAAAGATAAAGATTGCAATGTGCTAGCTTCCTAAGCTAGTGCATCAACAATATGATTTTTATGCCTAGGAATCAACTGGATATTGAAAACATCAAAGCTCTCTATCAAATCCTATTTACAGTGTCAATAATTAGCTAGCCACTCATCATTGCATGAGTACTATTTGTGTACTTGATATACAACTAATTTAGAATCTCTAAAAAAATGCAATACTTTGGCCTTCTTATGAATCACCATCAAAATTACATGCACCACTTCTTCATGTTTATCAATATTATTTGTGCAGTAAAATTGTAATATATGGGATATAAATAAAGTCTTCCCATTATGAATAATTAGCACAAAAATAGCTTTGACACCTTTTTTAGATTTGGAACCGTCAAACCGTCAAACCTTAATGTCCAAATCTTGGCATCATTTTTACTATTTGACTATGCCTTATCTATTTTTAGTGGAACTCTATTATTTGGAATTTTCTGCTTAGACAATTGTTCAATTGGTGTTAAATTGATTCTTTATCTTTTCTACTACCATTTGACATAAGAAACATTCAAATTTTGAATGTGACACATCATGAAATCTGTACCAACATGGTAATAGAATATCATTGAAGTTTACTTGATTTCCTAATCTCATTTGACCATTAACACATTTAATCATAAGTTATTGGAATCCTTCAAATATTTCCCTTCCTCATCTGAATGGATTTCGTCATCAGTTTTAGTACATTCTTCTGTGCTACTGAGAATTTGACTCAAATCTCTATTGGGTATAGTTGTATCACACAACATTATTATTTCTTTATTACATAAATCTACTAGAGAGTACACACCAAGACCAACCTTTGAAAATAATACTTCATCATTCTAATTGTATTCCATAATCATATGCTTCATTCTAGGCTCTCTTTCATTCCTAATCTGATTAACCATACCTCTCCATGAGAGCCACACATGGGAGAAGTTAGTAGACATATATTCGTTCAATGTCTTAGACTAATCATGAATCAAAAGAATTCCATACATATTTGGTATATCAACAACCCGAATATCAAGCCAATGCTAGACTTGAGGATCAAAGGCAGGCTACATATGAATATAATTCAATTCTCCTACCACATTTACTTCAATTTTGTCTAGTTGGGTTACCTTCCTTGTAGAAGGGGTGGGGGTAATTTCTAATTATTTTCATATAGCCAATGACATTACATTGGTCACTGCTCCCGAATCTAGTAGATAATTATGTATATTCTTACCAAAGATAAGTAAAGTTAAAAGAAAAGGTGGAGACTCCCTTTTCTCCTTGTAGATGATAACTGGAGTATCTTCTTGAGAGATTTAAATTTTTTCTTTTTCTTTTGATTGAACATATTCAAGTACAACCATGCTATATAGAATATTGGGCCCAAAAATCTCTTTAGTATAATTGAACAATGTATTTCTAACTTCTGACACTTTTAGTAGTTCAAATATAGAGAGAATTACCTTCATTTTCTTCATTTTGTCTGCAACATACTATCCCATTTGAACAATTTATAAATTAGTATGAGATTCCTTTGAGGATAATGGAGTGGTACCTTTGGTGGTATCAGATTGTTGCTAGCATTAAGATCTAGAGGTACTTGAGTATTTGGGGGAGTGTAAGTTGTAAATGAACCCTTGGACTTATTATTCCATAAATTATATGTCTCTTGATTTTGTTGTAGCATTTGCACATGATCCTATCCATTGTAGATTGATTCTTATTCAAATAAATATTCAAGATATTCTTCTCCTTCAAGTCTATTTTCATCTTGGTTGGGAAAAGGATAGCTATTCACGACCATGGAAGAATAATATGTAGTAGAAGAGACAATTTCTTGTCCATAAGAGATGAAAGTCTCTAAGACTTCTACATTTTGCACTTCCATTTGAAAAATACTAGATGCTATTTGAAACTCTTGGCAATTCAATTCTGAATGCTAGCTGGTATTATGCAACTTGAACCAGTTTTACATTGCTTCTTTATCCAAATACACTCATCGCAGAGGCTTATTATTTGATGTGTTTGGTGCATCCAATAGTGATGGAACTCCACCAGTACTAGATCTGGTATTCCAAGTTCTATTCTACCTTTGATATCCTTGGTTTTGTCCTTGGTTATGGCTGAAACTAGACTAGTAATTCCTCTAAGTATTCTACGCATAATTATTCTAATTTATGAGATGAGTCTCTTCAAAAATCAACTTTATTATTTATTCTGTAATCTCCTTAAGATCATCATTTTTTATCTTCTTTTCCTTTCTAGTTTCAACATTCTGCAAATATGGTAGGAGTGAAGGAGGAGTTTTAGAAATTGGGGCTCTATGGTGGAGAAACATGATATTTGTTATTGTTGGGACTAGATACAAGACTAGCATGTGATGAGCCAAAGTTTGATTTATTTGATGAGCTTGATGTGGCTCCTAAGAGTACTAATGTGATTTACTAGCCCTACACCTGACTATCCTAATTCAACATTTACATTTACAACCTCCTTATATGCTTTTGTTTAATTTTTTGGTGCAGGATTTTCTCTTCTAACAAATATTAAAGTGAGGTTATCTAAGGCATCATAGTATGTTTTCCTAACTTCTTGATTATTAAATTGATATGGATCTTGGAGACAGGTGTATTCCTTATGGAACCTATTGTCAAAGGGACTAATGAGTTCATTATTTTTCCTTTTCACCTCTATGAACAACCTATATAAATCTACAAGCTCTATAGGGATTTTGAATCTATCAAAATTTTTATTTTTCATATCTCCCCATGAACAAATAGACCCAAATGGTAAATAAACATATCAATAAAAAATCTCTTCTCCTAAGGAATATCGAAATAATCTATACAAAAATTATTAGACACAATCTATTGACTAGCTAGTGTTTCTTCAAAAACCTTGAGGTGCTCTTCTACAGTTTTATTAGGATTATTGGTGTGAAACTTTGAGCAAAAATATTTTGGATTCTTTGGGAGGTCATGATAGGAATTAAAATGGATGGGAGAAGGGTTGTTGGGTAACCAAACCATTGATAGTGGTGGTGGTGGATATGGTACTATGGAAGGGATATGAAATGATGGTGATGTTGGGATTGTAGATGAAGATGAAGTGGAAGTATGAGGTGGAACTGATGATGAACACCCCCTATTGTAGCTCTTCTAGCTTTGGTAGGGGATCTAAGCTCAAGAAATTATCCTTGATTAGGTGTAGATTTGAGTATATTTTGAAGTCTGTTAGGAGAAAATGAACCTATACACTCCAAATATTAAGGTATTCAACTCTCCTAGCACCAATTCTGTTGATGAGTGTCTTTGCACATTCACAACATAGGAAAAGTACGAATTATCCTATCTCTTGAAAGGAAATCTAACTTTAGAAACTTCAAGATTATAAATCTAAGGCTTCAATATTTATGTCTTGACTTTGCAAAATTACTTACGGGTAAAAGAACAAACTTGTGTCACACTTTATAAAGGAATCAACCAACAACAAAAAGAATTCTGAACTTCGACCACATAAAAGTGGTCTTTATGTTTTGAATTTCAAAATGGTATAAACTAATGAAATGTAGAAATTTTGATGAAGTTTATTCTTGTAATTTTTATTTTTTATTTTAAAAATTATTTTCATTATGTTTTTTTCAATTTAAGGACCAAATTTGGAATGCTGAAAATTTTAGAAAAGAGTGACTTCACGGGCTGTCAAGAAACAAATTGAAAAAAACTTTATTTCTCCCTAATTTTTTTTCTCCAACAAGGTAACTTCAATATCTATTATATGGATAAAAAATCAAAATTTGATGTATATTTTTCTTGTAATAATGTTTTAAAGTCAAATGTGCAAGAATTTGATAGTTTTCACGGGCCATCAACTATTTTCAATTTTTTTTAATCATTTTCAAAAAACAAATTATACGCTTTTGAAGAAGACTCTCTCCTCTATTGCCCATATAAGTTTTAAAAAAAATTAATATGTTTTACTATTTTTTAAAAATTTCTAATCAACCTCCTATTTAATTTTAACAACCTACTTGAATTATTTAAAAAATAACATATATTAAAACTAATCAAAATATTATTATTTTTTATATATTTCGATTCTCCACTCCGAGCTCTACAAAAGAGTATTTTTTATTATTTTGCAGAAAAATCATTCTGAATAGAGAAATACTTAGTTTAAGTTGAAATTTTTAGAAAATTTTGAAAAATGGTGAATTGGCTACCAACTAGATAGTTTCAACTGAAAGGATTTCAGCCGATACCCTTCCGATAGAAACCTCACACATATAATAAACCAAATTGAAAGCCGATTTGAAAGTTGAAAGGGAAAAAAATATTTTTTGGTTTTGGTTGAAACCTATTTGGTTGGAACCTTGTGTGCCATGAATATGCCACATGGTTTCAACCAAAACATACTCGACCAAAACATACTTGGCCAAAAATTTTCCGACTGAAATTAGTTCGCTTGAAACTATTTATTTGGTTGAAAGTGTGACATAGGTTTGTGATTTTACTCTTAGTGGATGATGGTTTCTATTTTTAACAAGGGGCCTTACACTTCTAAGTTGGAACTCTAAGAAAAAGGGTTTATAAAATTTGAAATTGATATGAAACCTATTTATATTTTTAGATTTGAAATCATCTAATATGATAGTTTTAGTGATATTTTTCTTTCTAAATAACCCATATTTAAAATAGAATGCAAAAGGATAAGGGTTAGAGAAACTAAATTTGAAACCTAAGGACAACACCAACAATTTCTGATGTTGCAGATAAATAAATTTCCCATAAAAATTGATTCTTGTTTAATCAAGGTTAAACCAACAATGCTGCAAAAATAGTGCAATCTTCAAAGGAAAACTTAAAAAATTTCAAATTGTAAATATCCAAACATATGCCTAATATCTAGCACAATATAAATAAAAACTCAAAATTTAACTAATGTTATAAAAGGCTCAGACTAACCATACAAAATAACTTACAATCAACAAATTACAAATGTCATGAGCAAGAGATTTATCAAATAAATTTAACACTTTTCCATGATCATAATTGAACTAAAATAATAACTAGAAGAAGAAACAATGCATGCACTCAGAAACAACAAGAAAATCACTAGAACTTCAATGCCTTTTCTTGTATTAATCTTAGAATGCTATCACAACAATTTTTGTTCAACCTTTTACAAATGAGAGAAGATTGTATTTTATAGATAAGGCTTACAAAATCAATGGTGGAGATCATCTCAACACCAATGACCCATATTAAATTTTCATTTAATATTGGAGGTGCATTAAATGCTTAGAAAATATTCATTTTAATCTCTAATTTAAAATTCTATTACACCTTAATCTAAGAGAATGCAAAATATATTAATATAATTTTTGTATTAAATAAATCTTACAAAACCCCAAATAATCTGGTTGCATGCACTTCAAGAAAGATATTTTAACTGGCTGAATTTATAAAAAAATATCTTCTATTACACTTCTTCCAACTTTTTTTTCCTTTATTGCAAATTTAAAAAAAATAGTTAGTCCAACATTGACTTTCTCATCTGGGGGACTCTATGCAACATGAAATTTATAACCCAATGCCTCATACTCATCCATTAATTTGGTGTGAAGATCAACGTAAGATGACCTCTATCTGATCGCTTCCTCTAATCTAACCAAAAATTATGCAACAAAATCCAAAAATTTCTTAGTTAAATTATTAGTAGGTTCTTTATGTATAATTTTCTATGATTGTTGTTTCAAACCTACATCCTCTAGTTCTTCTAAAGTATTAACTGACACTTTCACCATATCTTGCAAAAAATGGTCATAGCCAGTAAATTTTTTGTTGACCTATCCAATTATGCTGCTTATTTATTGAATTATCTGGGTTATCACCTCCTTCCTAAAGTCCAACAGATATATCCAAAAAGCTAACTCCCTTATCTCTTCTTTAGGAATTTTTTTTCTCTATTATGTCCATGAGCAACTTCTTTATCACCTCTAGCCTAGGATACACCATGACATACTATTTGGAGAAGGCTTCACAGTCTTCAACCATCTTATCAATCTCTTCCTTAAAAATGAAGAAATTATTGTGCGCTTGCACAACCATTCCTATTGCCTTACCACCGATATCTGTAATTCCTTTGATCTAATCATGGGTTGATTGGGACCATGCCTTCATTTTATCCATTTTATTTACTTCATCACTAATTAAAAATTGGGGTGGTATCCTTCCCTAGAGCACTTTGGATTGGAGTAACAAGGTGCTAAATAAAGGTTGTTAATTCAACAATTTGTGCCTTCAATAATACCTTCATTGCCTCATCTTTATCCATCCTTTTCAGAAACCTTGACATTGGACCCTTGGAGCTCATTGATCTCCTATAATTTATTTGTGGGGACAATTTTTATTGAAGAGTTGTTGTACTTCTTTGGAAAAATTGTGCCATTATCCTTATCTACCGTGGGAGTAGAAATGTGAAGAATTCTAGAGCCTTAGGCATCTTTAGTCATATGAGACCTTATTTTAGCTTTCATTTTCTCCTTAGGCTTCTCAAACCAAAATTACCTCAAGACTAGCTTCAAGATTTCTCACTACACGTGCTTTATTCCTCAATCACTTCTCTAGCCAAGTAGGAGCTATTGTTTTCTTTAAAGAGGAATAAATTTTTATGGATTTGTCCTTTTCTACCACTTCCTTTATTTGTTTCTTATCCTTCTCTTGTTTTTCCTCCTCTTCTCTTTTGTCCCTTTGAGACTCAATCGATTTGATCCCCAAAAATTCCTTATAGGACTTCTCTTGATGTTGTAGAGAAACTGGAGTCTCCTCCATTATTGGGGATCTCTCTATATTCTCCCTCTTTTGCCTTTGCATCTCCTTCAAAATTTGATCAATTCTCTCCATTATTGGATGTTTCATAATCGCTTGAGAAGGAGGATGAGGGGAGTCTTGGACCACTTGATTTATCATAGCCATGTGGAACTGAGAGAGCATGATGTCCTATACCTCCTTAGGTAGGTTGGACAAGTGGGACATGAATTTGAGGAGGAGAAAGGAGATGAAATAAAGTATGTGGAAGGAGAATATTCCATCATGACAGTAGAAGTGTAGGGAGTGGGAATAAAATAATTTAGGTGGACCAAAATATCGATGGGAGAGAGTGAAGAAATAATTGGTGGATGAATGGGAGAAAAGGGAATGGTTGTAGATTCAGATGATGGAAGGGAAGAAGGTGGAGGAGATGAGGGAATTGAAACTAGAGGTGGAGACAAAGGGGAAGACTCCTCAAGGATTGAATCCATTGTAGTACCGACCTTCGTTGCCCTCTTGCGTGGAGGATTTATTGCCTGACTAGCCTTGTGCTTGTAAAACTGAGGATTTTCTATTGGGTGCCTTTCCTTAGTTCTTTTCTTCTTCCCTTTACCTTCGAGGGAGTGGAAACCTCGCTCCTTTTAGATCTAGTGCTTGAAGCCTCCTCATCCTCAGTATTCTCATCATCATTGGATGGGGCTCCCTCTTATTTCTCTCCATGCCAATTCAACCCCTTGCTCAATGAGGGATAATAATTGAGAGTCTATCCATCTCTTTGTTCTTATGAGAACTGGCCAAGTGATCACAACAACACCGGTCTCTTGTTCTTTAGTTCAATCTAGTAGGGGGATGGGTTGATTCACCAATATATTTAATTCCTATTCATCCAAGGTTTTCCCATCATCTTTCAATTGGTTGGGTGCATCAAAGAAACCTAGAGTAGGATGTAATCTATCATGAACCTCATATATGATCTCTTCCTGACCTCAATATCATTAGCACAATTGGCCACCAAATTCTCTATGTGCAATTGGTGAGCATATTTCTTCTTCACCTAATTCTACATTTATGTATGGATCAAAATTCTCTTCGGGTGTGGAACCCAAAACAAAAACTTTGAGTCTCTTTGTCTAAGTGTTTAGTTGAGGGAGCCAAGGTACATGCGTATGAACCTCTCCCAAAATTCAAGGCATAAGGAACTCCTACCCTCTGCATCTTGTGCAAAAAGTGATGTGATGCACACAATTTTCTAGTCATCTCCAACATGATTATCTTATCATTTGGGTATTTTGGGAGCCTATAAGGGGCACTCGATAATCCTTCAATTATGAAATATGTAAAGTTTGGAAATTAGATGAATCAGTATTTGAACCTCTTGAGAATATCCATTAAGGATGAGGAGATAATTTTGTTAAGATCCCCTACATAATTCTAAAAATATACATGATGAAGGCTTCATTCACCCTCTTATAGTGATGTTTTGCATTCTTAGCTTGTAGTTGAGGGTAGCAGTTATATACCTTGTACTCATTAGGCCCTTACCCACATTTCCCTTACATGCCAACCCTCTATATCTATAATTTTTAGTGATGACATAGACAATGTATGAATTCATATAAAAAACATAAGTTTGTTTCATATTAATAATTTGGTTGTATAAATTTTCGCTTATTATCTTGGCCCACTCAAATTTAGTGGTACCTCATAGAATACCCTCTATAAAATAAAACATCCATGTATCGAAGATGGATGCTGAGGTTAGGCCCATTAATCTACTTAGGATAGTAACCAAATCATTGACTTCATTGATGAAGTCACTCTAATATAAGGTCTTGCAAAACTTTCTGGGGTTTACCTTGGGATTCTTCATCTAGTGTTCAATAATGATTGCAAGAGCCTTTTGAGGATATACCTTATATACTCCCTCAGAATACCCCTTGTCTATAACCTCCATGTTTGAGAAAGAGGGGATTCTAAATGTTTGAGAAATAGACCTAGGGGTCAAACATGCTAGTACTCTCCCATATATGGAGAATATCTTCCTAGAATATTTGTAGTAGTTCTCCCTTGCCTCCATAATCAACTCAGGACATGAGACAACAATGGAAAATACAACTTGAGATATCCCACTCTAATTGATTTTATTTTCCAATTGTGCTCTCTTATCCCAAAATATCTTCTCATGGAACTCATCCATGTCTATATACCCCAAGTTGGTGTCTCTTATCAATGACCAATCAAAAGTGATTTTTTATGGAGGATTAAATCCTTTGAATTCAAACTTCATTTTGGATACTCTATTAAGTTTTTGCATAAAATCTGAAAAGATAATGCATAATTAACATAAAATGACTAAATTTTTTAAGAATTAATACCTTTGTCAATATTCAAAACCACCTAATCAAATTTCTTGAAAATTCATAAATGAATAAGAATAAAAGGGATCTTACAAATTTATGAAATTATCCATAACCAAAAGAAACTTTGAAAACCATGCATATTCAAACTTTTGTGGGTTTTGAGTGTTTGTAAGTTTGAAGGAGCCATGAGATTTGAAGTAACATGGGATTTGGAGGTGGTCGGACAAATATTAGATCTTTACAAGAATACACACCATAGAAACCCACAATGAAAACCCCACAAAGAGTTTAATTGTGAAAAGGCTAAGTAACATCAACTTGTAAATTTCTAATTTCAGGTGGAAATCAATCATTTGTTGAAAGTTAGGTTTGCAAGAATCAAGACATTTTAAACCTTAAAATCAATTATTTGGGAATGCAACACATGAAAACCCGCCTTTAGATTTTTATAGGCAAAGCTTTGAAAAAATAAAGAAATGTGGAAATTGAGCTTTTATGAGTTTCAACAAAATGCAAATTTCAAGCTATTTGTGGATTTCAAACTATGTGGAGAGGAAGAATACTTATTTTATAAAGTTAGCATCAATGTGCGTTAAGTTATTTTGAAAACTCATATGGGGATCTCCACTAATAATGCTTCACGAGTTTCAAAGCAATGTGGGATCACAACAATATTAACCCTTTTTAGATTGAGGGAGTTAGGATTCCCACGAGGAAATATTCAGAAGGGAATTCTTACAAGGGACATATTACGTGTTTCAAACACATGCAAGAAGGGTTCCTAATTAGAACATCAAATTTGTGTAGTTGTGAGTTTTTTTGACACAAAAGGTTGAGACAAATGTTGAATGCACAAAGAAACTTTCATAGAACTAATCCTGAAAAAACATGGTCGAGTAAAAATAATGTCCAAATCCTAAGTGGTTTTCTAAAGAGGAAATACTTTCTAAATTTTTTTTTTACCATAGTGAAAATACACATAATTAATCATAATTTAAAGCACCTACCTAAAAACCCATGGGACTCAAACCAAAGTTGGTGCGTAGGATAAAACCAAAACCCAAAAGCCCTAAATTAAATAGGATAAAATATAATTAAATTCATTATAATAGAATCAAAAACCTCAAAATTTGAAGAATATTTGGAATTTAACTCACCCAAATATCAAAATGTGCTCAAAATGTTCAAATCTCCCCTTAAATTGCTCTGCTAATTTAGGTGCAGAAAAATAAAATAGGCTAGTCTATTTATACTCTACCCAAAATCTACCACCATTAATGATGATATGACAACATGTCATGCACTAGCATGTGAAATTAGGGCTTTGGAAGGCTTCATGTAAATGAGGGAAATGCAAGTCTTAGAGAGCACAAGGATTGGGAGAACCCAAGATTTGTAGGAAATGACATCATAGAAATCCGTAATGAAAACATCAAAAAATTCCAAGCTGTGGAAATTTAAGGCTTGTAGGTTTTTCCATATGTGAAGATTTAACTTACATGAAACTTTTGCATTTGAAAAGATAAACAAGAACATAACCTTTGCAAGATTTGAAATCCAAGTGATCCTGAACACTTTATAGGATTCAAAGGGTTGCAAAACTCGGATTGAGGGAAGTCAAGAAAATGATTTCTCAAATAAGACTTACCTTGTCTGGATCCTCGTAAAAGAAAATTCTCACAAAAATCAACCTCAAAGTCAAAACTAACACGAAAAGGGCCAAAATATAAATACAAAACCTAAACCTAAAATGAAAATAACTAAACCAAGAGACAAAATAAAGGGGGGCTTCATTTTTGGTAGGGTGTGTGTGTAAGGCACAACAAGTAGGACCATTGAAATGGGCCCCACATATACCTTGATGTACCTCACTTAAAGTGGTTTGATCCTCTTTTGTGTCTAAGCACCTCAGGAGGGTTCCTTCAAAGGTTCTTCAGTAGAGGGTATCACCAAGTAATGTGAAGCGAGAGGATTTTTAAATGAATTATTTTCATTGGGAAGTGGATAGATTAGGTGGAAGTTTTTATCATTGAGGTAGTTGTATATATCCTGGTACCATGGTGAATTGGGACCAACTATAGCACATAAAAATTCTGATTTTGGGAGATCATAGGTAGGGATAAACAATTGTTCAATCAAGAATTCATATTGTTGACTATTCTGAGGCATGTCCATTGGGGAACCAATTTTTTCTTTGCAAACTATCCACCATAAATTTATAGGGAATTTTTTTATCATATTTTATTTAATATTCATCATTCACTTGTTTTATGACTAGATAAGAATCACCATATACTTGTAATTTAGTTATTTTCCATTGAATGTCCAATTCGAGCCCTATGATTAATGCTTCATATTATGCAATTTTATTCATGCAAGGGAAGGCTATGCGATAGGAATTAGGGATGCAATTTCCTCGAGGAGTAAAAAATAGTATTCCTACCCCTGAGCTATGCTGAGGAAATGATCTATAAAAGTATAAATTCCATCATGTTCCTTCATCCATAACAAGAACACCTTCATCTGGGAATTCTATTAATAGGGGGTAATTTTCCATTAGAGGAGCCTCTATAAGCTAATCAATAACTAATTATACTTTTATGGCCTTTCTATCTACATACTCAATATCAAATTCATTGAGAATCATGATCAATTTTTCCATGCGACATATGATGATAGATTTTAAGAGAAAATATTTCAAAGGATCTACTTTGGAAATGATTTGTATCTTGTGATTAAGCATGTAATTTTGTAATTTTTTAGCACATAAGATGACTGCAAGATATGCCCTTTTAATTGGAGTATAGCTCAATTTGCAACCTACCAAATTGCAAGATATGTAGTAAATAGATCTTTCTTTTCTATTATTGTCATGTTGTGCCAACAATGTCCCCAATACCACGGTAGTAGCTAATATGTATAGAAAGAGTAGGTTATTTGGATTAGGTGGCATAAGAATAGGCGGTGAAGATAGTCTTTGAGTTTCTGAAAGGCCTTTTGATAGTTTTTATCCCATTTAAAGAACATTTTTGCATGGAAGATGTGAAATGGTTGGAATTTATTAGCAAGTTGAGCAATAAATATCTTGATTTCTCAAAGTTTCCCTTGCAGACTACATAGTTTAATATTTCTTGGTGTATCAAATTCTATTCCTCTTCATGATACTTGATTAGGTGGCATAAGAATAGGTGGTGAAGATATGATTTGAGTTTCTGAAAGATCTATTGATAGTTATTATCCCAAAAGAGTAGGTTATTTAGAGTAGGTGGCATAAGAATAGGTGGTGAAGTTAGTCTTTGAGTTGTTGAAAGGCCTATTGATAATTTTTATCCCATTTAAAGTTTTTTTTTGCATAGAATATTTTACATTGTTGAAATTTATCAGCAAGTTGAGCAATAAATCTCCTAGTTTCTTGAAGTTTCCCTTGTAGACTACACAGTTTAATATTTCTTGGTGGATCAACTTCTATTCCTCTTCATGATACTGGATTAGGTGGCATAAAAATAGGTGGTGAATATAGTATTTGAGTTGCTAAAAGGGTTGTTGATAGTGGATATCCCAAAAGAGTAGGTTATTTGGATTAGGTGGCATAAGAATAGGTGGTGAAGATAGTCTTTGAGTTGCTAAAAGGCCTGTTTACAGTTGTTATCCTATTTAAAGAATATTTTTGTATAGAAGATATGAAATGGTTAACATTTATCAACAAGTTGAGCAATAAATCTCCTAATTTCTTAAAGTTTCCCTTGTAGAATACACAATTTAATATTTCTTGGTGGATCAACTTCTATTCTTCTTCGTGATACTGGAGAGACATAAAAGTGATTTTTGGTTCTTTTTCTATTCCTAGGTTGATTTTAGTAGTTGTTTCAGCTATTATTGTATTCGTTTCCCAATATTGAGGAATGGAATCAAGTGCCTCATCTTCTAGCACCATAAAGATGTTTTCATTTGAAGATTCATCTTTTATTTTTACTTTTCATAATCTAGAAGTGCCTCATCAAGGTTTTCACTAAGGGATCTTTCTAATTTATTGTTTCCTTTTTTAATTTTGTGGCTAAGGCACATTATTTGTTCCTTGAAATAATAATTTTTATGTAACTTGATTTCAAATTTCCTTTTGTGATCTTTTAGAGTTGTGTTCTCAAACCCCCATAAGTTTGGTAATTACTTGATCATTTTGGAAGGTATCAAGAATATGAGGTCCTTGTTGATACAAATCAATAAGGTTAGGATAGTTAAGTGAAAAGGCTGATGGGTTGGGATGGTGTAAATATGTTTGTGATAAAAAATTTGGGGGATATGTTCAAAAGGTTTTTCGTTGGGACCCTCTTGAGGATTATTAACATCAGTTAAGGTCTTACCTTGTTTATTGTGTTTACATTCAGTTTCTTTGAGTACCATATCAAATGATTCATACTCAGGTCCATGGTTTCATATATGATCCTTCAACTGATGGATTCGATTATTCCTTATTCATGATCCCCAAGTACTCTACCTTTATAGCCCGTATGCTTACATAAGTCATTTCCTTTTGGATACTCGCTAACTTCTAGGAGAAGTAGAAAATCGTATTTATCTTTTTATAACCATGATGAAATTTCCTCACTAAGATATTTATAGGAGACCCCATTTATTAAAGCTTTAAAAAGTTTCTTTAGGTTCCATTTTCAATAGCTTGGGCCAACCATGGGACTATGGTGAAGGGGAAGTTGTCTTACATAGAAAGAGTTATGTAGTCCATACTCTCTACACCCTTTGTTAGTAATATTGATCTTGATCTCATGGGTGGGTTGTGAGGTGAGAACAAGTTTTAATGTTTATGGGTTGATGTAGGAGGAATAATTAGATGTGACATCATTAATTGGACACTAGTGAGAGTGATTATAATTAGCTTCCAACATATTGAAATATTGGAACAGTTGTGGGTTAGTTGGTATGGTGACTTCACTACCATTGGATACAAATTTAATGCATCGATAATATGTGGAGGGGATTACTTTCATGGTGTTGATCTACAATTGACCAAGGAGGATATTATAAGGAAGATCAATATCTAATATTTTACATGTGATTTCCATGGTAGTTGGTCTGAATTGGATAGGTATTTCAATGGTAACTTTATATTCTCTCTCATCATCATAAGCGTTAATAGTTATTTTATTTTGGGGGTCAATAACATCTTCAGAGTAACCCAATTGCTTTAGAGTACATAGGTTAAGGCCATATCCACCATCTATTAAGAATATTTTAATGATATGTTTATGGATTATTTCTTTAATGTGGAGTGCTTTATTATGAGGAATGTTAATGTGTAAGTCTTTATTTACAAAAATGATTTGATGCATGGAAGAGAGGTATCCAAATTTGTCTTGGAATTGATTGATGTTAATGTCACTAGGTACTCAAGATAGGGGAAGTGAAAAGTAACTCAAAGATAGAAATTTGGGTTGAAGTCTTACCAAGGTGATCTACGATGTTATATTTGAAAAATGAGGCAGGAGAAGAAGAAGTGGATTCTCCTTGTATTATCACTCAACCACTTTGAGTAGAAATTCCATAATTAACTGCTTCGGTAGTGACAATATCAACATGTTCATGACATTATTCTATGTGAACAATGATTGAATCATGGGATGGAGTTTGAATGGTGTTGGTGTAGGTATGGGATATGACATTATAGGACCCATAAAATTTTCCTTCATTGTGCGATGGGAAGGTTGTGTGTATATGCCTAGTTGTTCATTAGGAGAGTTATGGGTTTGATCTTCAACATTTATTTCTCCTCTATAAATGGGATCTTGTATATGATTTCTCAATTTTATACAGTTGGAGATATGAAGGCCTTTAACCTTATGGTATTCACAATATTTTTTATCCTTCTACCATGCAATCTTAGGTTGAGTTTCATCGAAAGGTTTGGTTATAGGAAACTTTATAAGATTAACTTGGGAAATTTCATGAAATATAACTTCAATTGGTTGACCAAAAGGGGTGTATGTGCACCTAGGTTGATTATTTTGTTTAGGTTTTCCTTGGAGGATGGTGAAAGTATTTGTAAAGCTCGACAATTCAACACAAAATAAGATCATCTTTAAACCATATTCAATGAACTCATTCAAGAGTAACACAACAATAACAAAGACTAAGTGAATATCTAAATAGTTCTATGAGTGATGTTAATTCATTTAAGTCTCAAAATTGAGTTACATACACCTTTTTGGGTGTTACTTATCTACTATCTCAAAGATACAAAGGTGAATAATCATCAATAGATACATTATGCCATTAAAATTTACAAATTGTCTTACAATCCATACAATGTACAAGATAGAAGCTCTTCCAATAAATAGAATCTTTGAACCTCATTCACCTTGACTTCATCGGTCTTCTCGCGTTGAGGCCAAGAGTGGGGTTAAGGTGCCTTTTCCACCCAAACACGAATCACATGACTTCCCCAGGTTTCTTCCTATCTCGAAGAAATCCTCGACCCTACATGAGGATCCTAGCAACCTGGAATAATAAAGCAGGAGGGTACTCTTGATGCATGCCTGTTTGCCTATATGTATTCCTAACGAGAAAAACATATTTCTTACAAATAGGATGTGGCAGAGACAAAATACATAAACCTAGGATTTTAATCCATCTATTTCAATGGTACAGTACTTGGCCAATCATAAATAATATAATGTAGTTTATTGAAAAGGATAAACTACTATCTTTGTGGTTCCACATTTGTCATCCTGCCCCAAAAGTTTTCATACATAGAATAAACATCCAAATATCTCTAGAGAAATTTCAATAGAATTAAAGCATTTTTCAATTACACTAATTGTGCATATGCAAAAATAATTCATGACACATTTCATAAGGAAGAGATTTTAAATTAGATTTGAGGTTTAAGAGTTGACACATTCCTGTTTCAATTCCATGCACCATGGGAATATATTCATGCTTAAATACAAGGTTTCAACTATATTCCTCCATTACGGAATTTATTTTCAAATATTGCAATATCTTCTCCCCTATATATCTTACAATCAACAAAAATAAAGAACCAAATCCATAAAATTGAGCAGTTTAGTCCAGTTCATTCAAGCTGCTAGAAATACTCTTGCTTTAATTTTTATAGAAGACTCTCATAACACAATTCCTCAAAGTGAAAGTTAATTAATTGTAGATTAGCACCAATGAGGGACAATTTATTAGTCTGATTCATTTACTTCCAAGAGAATAAGAGAATTTCCTTGGTTACTGAGGCAATCATTTATTTACTCTTAAATTTAATAAAGATTCATGTTATGCCTGTGAAGGTAATTTTGGAATATGTGTAATTATTTCTATCGTTTCATATTCCCTTTAATGTTTAAATATTATCATATCACCTATAACTAATTACTTGGTGGGTAAAATGTGTTAATTTCCAACTGTTCATATGTTCTCAACTACTTCAATAAGATATTGGATTTTAATTCCATAGATATATACATATATATAGATATATGTTCTTATAAAAAAATATAAATATGAGTGATTTTATAGGAAAATAACCATGTCCACATTGTTACTGCCTTAATTGGAACCTAAAGAATTTCCTCCCAGAATTATTTCTACGTAAATGATTTACTGAAAATGGTATTTAAATAAATTAAGGAATACATTCATGTGTATACATATATATAAATAAATATAATTATAGATATAAAATATATATATATTGCAAAGGAAACTTGCTAAAACCATTCAAAGTTTAAACCCTATTTCATGCGGAAAGATCCGTAGACTTCCACACAGCCGAGCCCTAAAGACTCGTGGGTGGCCGACCACATAGCCACGACTCCTCCTTGGGGTCCGCTACCTATGGGTGGTGCTTCCCCATAGGAATTGGCCTATGGGGATTCAACCCTCCCACAGATTAGCGTACCCCTTATGGGGGAGGCACAGACTGATGAGCCAAGCTTTTGGAAAATTTAGATCATACTTTTACAAAAAACTTTTCTGCTTTTCATTATGCTAAAACAAACATTTAATGCTGATTATGGGACAAGACATGAAATTTTTATGCTTAATATAATAAGTGTATTATGATAAATATTTCCATAATTATTACTTTGGAATGTTTTATTAGTTTGATCAAAGCCTTATAACTTTGTGTGATGGAAAAACCTTTTCTGCAGCATCTACTGTTGAACTTCCTGCAACCATGTATGAAATAATGTTTTCTTTAGATTGATGCTTAAATGAATGTATCAATGAAGTGATGGATTGTCTTAAGGGTTGTACATTTTGAGCTAAATTTCCGCCTCAGGAAAAGCTGGCAAGATATTTTGTAGGTACCATGTTTGGAGGAAGGAATTCAATTCCCACTTGAAGGATAGAAGACCAAATCAAAGAAGACTGGTTCAACAACAAAAGAATAGGGAGGTAGTTTCAACTCATCCGTCATGCAAGGGGAGTGTTTTAGAAATATAGCTTAGGCATCTTGATGGTGCATAAATCTAGGATGATGGCACTTTAAGACTGATGAACTGATTTGGCTTAGTTCTTTCATTTCCATCCACCTCTTTACTAAATTAGTTAAATGTAATAAAGAATTCCCATTTTATAAGGGAAGGTTAGTTAGTAGTTGGATTCAGTTTCAATAAATAGCTTATTCTCCTTCGGAGAATGGTCTGGAATATTTTTGTTGTAACACATTTTTAGTTTTCAGAAATACAGTCAAGAGATTGTGTGTTATGTACTTGTCTACTTTGAATCAATAAAGTTTATGAATTTTCTACCTAATCTGTTGTCTAATTTTGGCATTACCTAAGGGGGACCACTTAGAGAACTATCCATACTATCATTTTGTAAGTTAGAATAGCTGCATTTCCTTTCATAAAGGTTAATGTGACTATTCCTGCAGCTGGCAGAAACATAGAGCTGCCAATTAATTATGCAGCTACTAGATGCAAAATAGTTTTATCTTTCAGTTTTCATTTCCAAGAAAGTTATCCAGTAAAGTTGTTTCCAGTAATTCAAATTCCAATATAAAGCATCTTAGAAAATCATGCATGTTTGGGAAAGGTGATTACTGCATATATTGTGCTGACCCATTTCAAGTTTACGTCCCTGATTTGATGATTAAATGAGGTTCTTTAGCAAGTTATGACTACTGGTTGTGGTGTTTACTCCCTAAGTAGAGGAATTAATGTTCCTAGTTATTAAGATGATTAAAGAAGACTACATTTTTGGCACCATTGTCAGGGATGGTGTGAAACTAAAAACCTATTGTAGGCATGATAATAGAGAGTTAAATTTCATTCCAAGTATTTAGTTCAGAATTCTGCATTCCAACATTTTCATAGTTAGTTTACTTTTTTCTGTATGCATAGAAGAAGAGACCAATTTGGAAGATTCCTTCTTGGAAGAATATATATTGAAGAGATTGAACCAGACCTTTTCCAAGAAGACCCATATTCGGATGCTGGCCAAGATTTAGTTACCTCATATTCTTCCTTAGAGCTAAGCTTTAAATTGT
The DNA here is from genome assembly GCA_007115665.2 of Sequoiadendron giganteum. Taxonomy (NCBI): domain Eukaryota; kingdom Viridiplantae; phylum Streptophyta; class Pinopsida; order Cupressales; family Cupressaceae; genus Sequoiadendron; species Sequoiadendron giganteum. The sequence goes on along the minus strand of CM021107.1, from coordinate 280,896,201 downwards.
TTGAAGAGCTAGATGACCTTAACCCAATTGTTCATCATCTGAATAATCTACAAACTTCTAACAACCAAGACCTATCAAATAATCCGCTTGCCCTTGTAGTTCATCAACTAGGAGCTAATCTAGGGACACAACCAAGGATGACAACTCCTACTTTTCCATTTCCAATTCCTGACCTGCATGACAATAATAACCTCAAGAAAATCCCTGCCTCATTACTTCCAAAGTTCTATGGACTTATTACTCAGGAACCTCATACCTTCTTGTTTGAATTTGACATCCTTTGCAGAAGCTGACTGTACAACCTCAACACACAAGCTGAAGTTGTTTCCCTCCACTCTAAAAGAGTCAACCTTGAGGTGGTTCATGGGATTGGGAAGCAATGTAGCTACCACTGGAGATGTAATGAAGGATCCGTTCTTGAGAAAATATAAAGAATATTGTAGAGGAAATCATATGAGAGGAGATGACATCTTCAAAATGTCACAAAAGGAGGATGAAACCTTGGAGGATTATGTGTCAAGGTTTTTGTTCAGTGTGCAGAAGAATACTCAACATGAGCTGAGTGAGGAATCTCAAAAAATTCTCTTCCTAAGAGGAGTTAATGATACTTGCATGGAGGCCCTTGACCTCATGGCAGGAGGAGATGCCACCCAAAGCGATTGGGATGATATCAAGAAAATTTGTCTCAATTACTCCATAGCAGTTGTAAAGAAGGGCATGGGGTTTAGACCCTCTTTTATAAAAGGAAGTGGCTCTGGAGTATCTAAGGGGGAGATTACTAATCTCTTGTCCAACTTCAAGTAGGATATCATCAAAGATGTAGCTACTCAACTAGACACTATGCAAGCTCGAAGGAAGAAAGAGGAATCTGAGGCAACACTAGCTAAATATTGTCCTCACTGTAGACAAAGAAAGAAGGAATATAGATGCAAAGTAGTGGATAATCTGGAGGTGCAATATCTTCCCACTGAGTTCAAAACCATTGAAGGAGAGGAAGAAGTTTTCTTTTTCGCTCAGTGCAGGCCATGGGCCCCAAGACAGGGAATGCCTCAAGACCCTTTGCAAATTTTTGGTTCATATAATAGTCAGTGGTAGAACCAGTACCCTCCAAACTATGCACCATACTCCAACCCTCAGTGGAATAATCCTTGGCCAAATGCTCAACAAAACTGTTGGAAATCCCCACAAGGGAATTGGCACTCACCACAGCATAATCAATGGCAACCTCCATAAGGAAATTGGAAGCAGTCTAACCAATGGAGGGGAGGCCAGCAATGGTCAAATCCACCCACTGGTTTCCTACATAAACCCCAACAACAATCAATTATGCCACCTCCTGCAGCTAATCAAACCAAGAATCCAAAGCCAACCCAAAGCAACACCTAATTCAAATAACCAACAACAACAACAAGAAGTTTATTTTACTGACCCTAATCATCAACCTACCTATGCTCTCAACTTGAATAATATCAACTTACATTTAGGAACTATGTTACCCATACCATCTCCTCCCATAATCTCATAATCGCCATCCGAGGAGATTGAGCCAGAAGAAGATACCAATGACCTAGTCCAACCCAATGAGCTAATACATACTCCATCATTACCTAAGGTATCTAATAAATCATCACCTCCTTTCCCACAAAGGTTGGAAGGTGAAAATGTGAAAAATAAATAAGACCCTACCTTTGATATCCTTGATCAACTAAATCATATATGTGTGAAAATTCCCTTATTCTAAGCAATCAAAGAAGTACCTATATATAGCAGAGCTATCAAAGAGGCATGTTTGAAGAAACCAAGGAGGAAAAAGAAAGACCCTCAAACTATCCATGTCTTAGGTCAAATCTCTGACTTAATGCTAGGGAAACTTACCATCCCAAAATATTTAGACCCAGGTAGCCTTGTTGTGTAGATAAATATTAATGGGGTGCAAATTTAGAACACTTTAGTAGATCTTGGTGTAACTATCACTGACATGACCAAGGACCTTGTGGTAAAACATAGTATTTCATACCTAAGGGCTAAACCTACAATACTGCAACTTGCAGATAGCTCAACTGTCAAACCTGATGGTGTAGTAGAGGACCTGGTAGTCACTTTGGATTCCTGGGAGTATCTTGTTGACTTTATGGTTTTTTCTCCAAAAGAATCATTAGGGGGATACCCTATTATACTAGGAAGACCTTGGCTGGCCACTGCTGATTCTTACATTGGCTGCAGGTCAGGTAACATGACAATATCTGATGGGTATAACACAAAGAAGCTTACCCTCTATTATCCAGCCCAACCCCAACTTGAGTCTGGATAGGCTGTTTGGCCAGATTTAGGAGAAGAGGAGGGAGTGAACTCCATGTCCAAACTAATGATGGTTACCAGAAAACCTTTCATTGCACAACAAGAAGAGGAATATATACTGTCCAATATCCTATTGAATAATTATGGTACCGAACACCCTTATTGTGAAAAAAATCCATGCTCCTTGCAAACCATTCTTCCTCCACCTACATTAGCTCATTATCCTACAACAACTGACTGCTTACACACTTTATTGCCCCATGAGGTAGAAATTCCATTTCTGCCTGAAGTATCTATGGTTGAGTTAACCTCACAAGTGGAGGTAGCAGAAGGAAAAACTTTGAGTATCAACAAAAACCTCACCAGTGAGCAACAAGAATCTATGGTCAAAATTCTTGCTAAAAATAAGTTAGCTTTTGGTTGGGAATATGGTGATATGAATGTCTTAGACCCAAAACTCTACACGCATTGCATATTCATTAATAGTGAGTTCAGAACTGTCAGACAACCTCAAAGAAGAATCAATCCAGCCTTGAGAGAAATTGTTAAAGAAGAGTTTCAAAAAATGTTAACAGCTGGCTTTATCTACCCAATCTCAGATAGTTAGTGGGTCTCCCCACTGGTTATTATTCCTAAGAAAGGAGTTAAATGGAGAGTATGTGTAGATTATAGAGAGATCAACTTGGCAACAAAGAAAGATTACTTTCCTCTTCCCTTCATTGATCAAGTTCTAGATAATTTATCCGGGAAAAAGTACTTCTCATTCTTGGATGGCTTCAGTGGATACAATCAAATCAAGATTTCTATAGAGGACCATGAAAAGACTACTTTTTCATGCCCTTGGGGAATGTTTTCCTACTCACTTTTTCCTTTTGGTCTCTGCAAAGCACCTGCAACTTTCCAGAGAGCAGTAATAAGTATTTTCTTAGACATCTCATATGACTACATGGAGATATATGTGGATGACTTTACTGTTTATGGTGCAAAATTTGAGGAAGCTCAAGCCAAATTGAAGAAGGTACTGTTGAGGTGTGAAGATCATAACCTATCACTAAATAGTCAAAAGTGCTTCATGATGATGCAAGAAGGAATAGTGCTCTTCACTATATTTCTGCTATAGGAATATAGGTTGATCCATCCAAGATTGAAGTCATCTCTAATCTCCCTATTCCCACCAAGAAAAAGGAACTGAGAAGATTTCTAGGACATGCTAGATATTATAGAAGATTCATCAAAGACTTCAACCAAACAATAGGCCCTCTATAAGTTTGCTGAAGAAAGATGCAAATTTTGCTTGGACAGAAGAATGTGAAAAAGCATTCCTTGATTTGAAAATTCCCCTTACATAAGCACCTATTTTAAAAGGACTTGATTGGTCACTTCCATTCCATATTCATACTGATGCATCAGATTATGCAATTGGTGTTGTATTAGGACAAAAGGGTGGTTCAACAGAACATGCACTCTACTACATAAGCAAAAATCTGTAGGGGGCTGAACTAAACTACACTGTTATAGAGAAATAAATGTTGGCAATCATCTATGCCCTCAATAAATTTAGGAATTACATCATAGGTTATCAGATATTTGTCGATATTAATCATGCAGCAATTAGGTATCTCATGAACAAAACCTCAATAGCAGGGAGACTGGAAAGATGGTTGTTGCTAATGAAGGAATTTGACATTACAATTGTGGACAAGCCAGGTAAGGCCAATGTGGTTGATGATTTCATGTCTAGGATTCAAAGGAAAGATAATTCTGCACTTATTGAGGATTCCTTGCTTGATGAACATTTGTTTTCCATCAAATTTATTCATCCATGGTATGCAGATATAGAAAATTATCTAGTTACAGGAAGAAATCCTCCTTAGTTCTCACTTAAGGAGAAGAAATTATTAGTAGAGAAAAGCTTTAATTTCTCTTCGATTGCAGATTGAATGTTTTATACAGGGCCAGATCAGGTTATGAGGAGATGTGTACGAGAGGAAGATACTCATGATATACTACATGCAAGCCATGATGAACCGTGTGGTTGACATTTTGTTGCAAAAATGACAGCAATGAAAATCTTAAATACTGGCTACTATTGGCCAACGCTGCATAGAGATGCAGCCAAATATACCAGAAGATGTGATAGATGCCAAAGGATGGAAAGACCAACTAGATCAGATGAGATGCCTCTATTTCCACAAGTTATTGTTACACCCTTTGACAAATGGCAATTGGATTTTGTAGGACCAATTGATCCGCCTTCAAATGGTAAGTCCTACATCATTGTATGCACATATTATGTGGCAAAATGGGTAGAAGCTAGACCTATGAAGCATGCTAGGGATAATAAAGTAGTAGAATTCCTCTATGAGGAAATATTCACCAGATTTGGTGTCCCTAGGGAAATAGTGACAGATCAAGGGGCATAGTTTACTTCTACACTTATAATAGCCTTAGTAAATGAATAAAACATAAGGCACATGAAATCAAATCCTTATCATCCATAGGCTAATGGACAGGTAGAGATCACCAATAGGGACATAGAGGCAATTTTGACTAAAACTATAGATTTGCATAGAAAGGACTGATCTGCAAGGTTACCAAAAGCTATACGGGCCTACCAAACTACATGGAAGACTTCTATAGGATATACAACTTTTGAAATGGTGTATGGAAAAATAGCTATGATGCCAATAGAGTTTGAACATAAAACTCTTAGAACAACCTTGGAAATGAACATAGACTTAACAACTAAACAGAAGGAATGAGTCATGCAACTCAATGCCTTGGATGAGCTCTGAAAGAATACCCTGCACCATACTGAGATAATACAAAACCGGCGAATAAGGTGGCATGATAAGTACACCAAGGAGAAGAAATTCAAAGCAGGAGATTGGGCTCTGCTTTATGACTCACAGTATTAGGACAATCAAGGAAAACTACAAACTAGATGGTTGGGTCCATATGAGATAAAAGAAGTATTCACAAATGGTGTTGTAAAATTGAGGACCATTGATGAGGTCCAATTCAAGCTATTAGTCAATGGACATCCCCTAAAGCTCTACTATAAGCCCATTGACAGGGAATAATTTTTGAGCCAGTTTGAATTTTTGTAGGAGGTCATTGATCCTGCAGCCAAAGGAATTGAGTCTCGACTCAATTCCCTAGGCCATGCATAAAAGTAAATGCAACTATCATAATAAAGGGGTCATCCACCGGATCCCCATTCCATTCAATCACTTCATCCACAATCTATACAATCACACTCTTACCGCCACATCATCCACCTGTCATTCTCCATATCATCCACGTTTCTCCGTATCACATATTACAATAAAGAGGGAGGTTACATCAGGTAATTATGACGATTCTATCTAGGTGAGCTCCACTTCACTTTAATATTTATTAGTTGCTTTATTTATTACATTTAATTTAGTATTAATTAGTGCAAACACATTTCCTATATGGTTTCCATTTCCTTTTGCATTTTCACACAATTGAGCATGTTTCTCTATGTCATAACTATCTGCCACATCATTATTGCTGCCACCACAAGCTTTGTCACATCAGTTGTCACGAACCCCAAATATTTGAAATCTGCAATTAATGATCAAACAATATTTACTTCCTGAAATAATAAACTTAAATTTATTTCGTTTATCCATGATTACTCTCTCCTTCAATAAGATTGCATGTTCGAATTGATTTCCCTATTTTTCTGTAAATTTTGAAGAGTAGTTCAAAAGTTTCGGTTGAGGGGAGAGGAAGAGTTCATTGATTGGGTTATAGGAAGTTCATTTTGGAAAAGTGAGGTGAGCATTGCTTAAAGAATTAAATTACAGAGAACTAAGGAGATGGGAGGTCAACTGATTTAGCATGAGCCTACAAACCATAACATCCTTTTGCAAGATGTGCTACATGTGCTGCCATTCAGGCAATATGGGTGGCTCAATTACTTCCTGAAGCTCAGAGCTTTTGAGGTAGACATTGCAGAGGAGTTCACAAGGACATTTCAAGAAGGGGTAGAAAAATTTAGAGGTATAATGGTGAATGTATCAATTGACAGAATTGCAGAGATAACGAGATTAGCTCAAGTCAGTGAGCCATTTCCTAGAGGAAGGGATGCAAAAAGCGCCAAAGCAGAGTTTACTCGGCCGAATGACCCTCCTCTATGGTTAGATAAACAAGGTGCACAAAGGATGAGTCTACCGCAAGACTGGGTGTCACGGGTGGGATATATAATCAAATACATAACCTGTGAAGGTAGGTCTTTAGTCTTGCATTCTCATTAGTTCAAAATTTTGTCTCATTTACGCCATGGATTGTTGATGAATATTCTTGACTTCCTTTACAATTTTCTATCTAATAGTGCTGCTTAATTTAAAAAGGGTAGGGTTAACTCCGTATCCCACCACTACCTTATTAAATTACTTGTTGAAAAATCTGTTCAAAATAAATCAGGAATGACCTAGGAGGAATTCATTATCAATTTTGACTCTAAAATTCAAAATGTTGGACCTAGAAGGGAACCTCTTACCTTCAAGCAATGAACCTCCTAGTCCATAGGCTAGACCTCTGCTGCTATGTCCCCTACTCATGAATCATGTGATTCACAGGATGACATTCCTCTTTCTGAAAAAACTTCCAAGAAACCGACACAAACCCCTATCAAGAATCCTGAGCCTTCTTCCAAGGATAAGAAAGGGAAGTCACCCATTGTGGCAACCCCTAAACCTATAAAAAGAAAGAAAAAGGAAAAATTCTCTATTCTTGCAGCAAAACCCTCCAAAAATCATAAGAAAATTCCTACTTCCATAAGAAGGAGCTCTAGACTCCAGAACCAGGCAGCCCACCAATCACTTGATGCTACTCCAGCCGCACCACCAACCTCAGACCCTTCTAGTCCTGTATTGGGAGAAGAAGAACCTTATGTTGAGGAGGTTGTGAGTACACCTAAAGGAGCTGGCTTGGATGAATTGGCTTCCATTGCAGAGCAATTGTAGGAAGGAATGGGATGTGTTGAGAAGGAGGAGGTAACAATTGTGTTTCTATCAGAAAAAAAGGGTGAAAGCATTGGCATGACTGATGAGATTCTTGCTCTTCAGGAAGAACAGGAAGGTTGGCAACATGATGGTGATTCAAGATAGGAAAAATTTGAACAATGAAATAATACAGAGGTAATTGGAGAAGAAGAACAAGGAAAAGTGGATGTAACTGAAGAAATACAGGGGTCACCTGTAGTAAGTTATAATCATAGGCCTCCGGTCCATGTCACAAAATTTTCTATAGGAATGGCATATTTTGAAAAATTTCAGCATCAATAGACTACTTCTGCACTTGAAATTGAGAGATTACAAAGGATAATCCAGAACAAGAATTCGGAAATTGCTAACTTAACTGAAACTCTCAACCAGGTGGTAGAGCTTATTCCACGACTGATGCAATGTTGAGCACCTTCACCTATCTATACAATGTACCTCAAGGAGTTGTATTTTAAATTCCAACTGATTAGAATCTGGAAAGGTAAAAACCCTTCTTTAGATACCCCAGAAGAATTTTATGAAGCATACAGAGATTCACCTCTGCACATCATGAACCTCTTGTGTGAATTTTATTTGCACAATTTGGTTGTACCCCAAGATAAGGAATGGAACCCCTTATGTTATGTTGGTGATATTCATATCAGCACTCTGATCTCTTGGATCACCAATGAGATAAGTAGGGGGAAAAATTTGATAGTCATAAGCATGATGAAGTCAATATGCCATTATCTATGAGGAATGAATCTAGAAATGGAATGGGTATTTAATTTGATTGGAAGAAATTGTGGAGAGATGAAAGAGCCAAGCCACTGATTGAGCCTTTGAGACAAGAGGTATTTTCTAAGTATTCCCAAATTATAAACAATGAACTTAATATTGCAACCCTACACATTAAAACCAGATGGGAACATCTTCCATTTCAATTAAAAAGGGTAGAACCACACACTCCCAATACCTTTTATGCAACAACCAGAAGGGAATAAAGATATAGGAGGAATGCCAGAACAAAAAGGGAGAATTGGTTGACCTTGGTTATGCAACTTCCTATTCTCCTATGGCCATTAATGACTATACAAGGGGACAACAACATATATAAGAGGAGTTCTGAGGATAACAACTGGCAAAGATTGGAGGCAATGCGAGCTCACTTCTAGAGTTTCTAGCATGGAGAGTGTGGACAACAACAAAATGCTGATTTGAGAGAATTTTCTAGAAGAAGAAATGCTAGACTTGCTGAAGGGTCCAACAAATAGATGGTTGAGGGGAATGATGAGCCAAGTTTTTGGCACATCTAGATCATACTTTTACAAACACTTTTCTGCTTTTCATTATGCTAAAACAAACATTTAATGCTGATTATGGGACAAGACATGAACTTTTTATGCTTAATATAATAAGTATATTATGCTAAATATTTCCATAATTATTACTTTGGAATGTTTTATTAGTTTGATCAAAGCCTTATGCCTTTGTGTGATGGAAAAACCTTTCCTGTAGCCTCTACTGTTGAACTTCTTGCAACCATGTCTGAAATAATGTTTTCTTTAGATTGATGCTTAAATGAATGTATAAATGAAGTGATGGATTGTCTTAAGGGTTGAACCTGTTGAGCTAACTTTCTACCTCAAGAAAAGCTAGCAAGATATTTTGCAGGTATCGTGTTTGGAGGAAGGAATTCAATTCCCACTTGAAGGATAGAAGACCAAATCAAAGAAGATTTGTTCAACAACAAAAGAATAGGGAGGCAGTTTCAACTCATCCTTCATGCAAGGGGAGTGTTTTAGAAATATAGCTTAGGCGTCTTGATGGTGCATAAATCTAGGATGATGGCACTTTAAGACTGATGAACTGATTTGGCTTAGTTCTTTCATTTTCATCCACCTCTTTACTAAATTAGTTAAATGTAATAAAGACTTCCCATTTTATAAGGGAAGGTTAGTTAGTAGTTGGATTCAGTTTCAATAAATAGCTCATTCTCCTTCAGAGAATGGGCTGGAAGGTTGGTGTTGTTACACATTTTCAGTTTTCAAAAATACAGTTAAGAGATTGTGTGCTATGTACTTGTTTACCTTGAATCAATAAAGTTTATGAATTTTTATGCCTAATCTGTTGTCTACTTTTGGCATTACCTAAGGGGGACCACTTAGAGAATTGTCCATACTTTCATTTTTCAAGTTAGAATAGCTTCACTTCCTTTCATAAAGGTTAATGTGACTATTCCTGTAGCTGGCAAAAACACAAGGTTGTCAACTGTTCTTGTAGCCACTAGATGCAAAATAGTTTTATCTTTCAATTTTCATTTCTAAGCAAGTTATCCAGTAAAGTTGTTTCTAGTAATTCAAATTCCAGTATAAAGCATCTTAGGAAATCATGCATGTTTGGGAAAGGTGATTAGTGCATATATTGTGCTAACCCATTTCAAGTTTACGTCTCTGAGTCGATGATTAAATGAGGTTCTTTAGTAGGTTATGACTGCTGGTTAGGATGTTCAATCCTTGAGTAGAGGAATTCATGTTCCTAGTTATTAAGCTGATTAAAGAACACTACACAGACTGTGGGGTCAGTTCCCTATCGCCCAATAGGCCAGGTGCTACAATGCATAGTTACACAGTTGGGCTGCGCACTCATACAGGGTGGATTTGCTAGAAGAAAAAACAAACACGAAAATCAACAATAGTTTAATAAATAATGTTATAAATATATGTATATTCTTATATATATGTATATATATTTGTCAAATGTATGCAAATATTTATATCTATATAAGAATATATTTATATCTATTAATTATACCCAAGTCATACTTATTTCGAATTAAGAATATTTTTTCCAAAGAAGATGAAATGTCAAGTTGTGCATTCAAAATTAGACATGATTGAACAAATCAGTTCTTTGAAAAATACAACTCTTTACATTCAACCATTCCAAACATTTATTCACAATGAATTCACCTAATATTTAAGTATCCGAGAAAGTATTTAAAACTTGGGAATGCTTTCTTCTTTGAAGATGACTTCTGAATCCCATATGCTGAGCTCCTCTTCTTCCTCTATTTTCTAGTTCCCCTATAACTAATCTAGCCCAACTATAATCAAAGTAAAATTCTCATGATGGTGTACCCCCGTTTCCCATTTTTGTTTTGCAGAACAACTTGAAAGATTTTCCAGAAAGAAACCGTTACCTCCGCATTCAATTTTCTCTCCTTTTTAAAAGTTTTTCCCAATCCCGAGACCCTAATCTTGAAATTGAGTAAATAAAAATAAATATATATTAATTTATTTTCTATTTATCTATTACCTCACATTATTAATTATTCTTGTTTAATTTATTTTCTTTTTTTTTTAACCCCACATTCAAAAGAATTATTTACTGCCTTCAAATATGTCACCAGTGCTTGAAATTCTTATTACTTGAGAAAAAATATGCAATTCAGCCAACACTACTCAAATTCTAACTTTTATTTCCTTCCTTTTCATTTCGTGCACATATGAATATAAATTAATTTAATCAATTAAAATCAATGAAATCAAGTCATTCCTTCAAAATATTTGCTAAATGCATTTTATATGACTCTAAGTGTTTGTGTGTGATCAAGAGAAACATTCCTGCTTTACCCTTCCGAGAGGCTAATCTCCCCTCCTTAACTACACCCTTGGTCTTCATCGACCTACCACTCAATTAAACTCAGACAAAACATAGAATCAGTATTAGATTAAATCAATTCAATCTAACCCATAACATCAACATTCATTCCAAATATTACTTTCCACTTGCATTATTTCTAAATTAAAGTAATATTCATTCATTTCACTTTAAACAACACATTTATTGCCATTTATTATTTTATGCATAAGCATGTAGCCACGAAATGGAGAACACATGAAGTAAAAATATGCATCACCAAAATTAGAGATGTGACAGTATTGGAGACATTTATTATTGTGGCACATGCTAATCATTGGAAGATGTGGGTTAAATTGTTTGTACATGCTTGTTGCCAATCACACCATCATTCACAATATTTTTATTTTTGGACAAAAATCTAGATTTATAATTAGATTGGTTATTATTATTCGTTTGGTCTTTCTAAATTTTAACCACCCCTTTAGAAATCAAGGAATTTTCAATGGTTAACCCCTTATCAATAAGTTTTCCAAAAGCACCAACACATTATAATTGTAGTTGAAGACATATGTATCTATTTAAGTTTTGGACAAAGATGTTAAAAATTTTCTTTTCAGGAAAATGCAAGGGGAATACTAGCTAAGTACCTCCAATATTGAAGGAAAGTGGCAAAAATTTCCCTAGGTTTTTGTTTAGTGTTACATAGATTAACTAATGTGACCTCATGTTCTATATTATATGAAAATGGGCCACAAATTTTTTGGCTAAGTCTATGAAGGAAGTGATTGAACCATGAGGAATATACATGAACTATTCTAAGGCTTGTCCCTCAAGGCTTATAGGGAATAAACTCATAAGAGAGACATCATTGTAGGTAACTTCCTGACATGTTACATAAAAAATACTTGATGTGTTCCATTGGATCACTCTTTCCCTTATATTTGTCAAATTTGGGGACTTCATAGTTCTTAGGGAAGGGTATGGAAAATATGGAATTATCAAAAGGATAATTACATATGTCCTCGAACCTATAGGTCTTCTTTGTCAGACCCATTTGAATCCATTGGATCATATTCTTCATATTTTGAAATTTTTGGGCGAGGTCGATGTTGGTGGATGGAGGGGTGTTTGTGTGCTGATAATTATTTTGGGGCCAATAGAGCGGTGTTGAAGGGTGATTTATATTAGAAGAATTTGAGGTTGAGAAGTGTTTGGGGTGTGTTGATTAGTGTGTAGGTATGTGGATACTTTGGATAATTTTGGTTGGATAAAATTAGCATTGATTGATGTGGTGATGGATTGAGTATGTATGGTAGGGTTGGTAGATGTGTATGTGGTATTTTGGTGGGAATATTAAGTATTAGTTGAGAAGAAGGTGAAAGAAGTTTCTCAAATTTTATTCAAAGGGTGTTTGGATGATGATGGATTATTAGAAGGATCCTTCCTCCTAATTTATGAGATATCAAAGTTGGATGGGAATCTATTTCCCCTAGATAATAGGTCTAAAAAATGGTATCCTTGTCAAGCTCATATATTATTTGCATTATTTCTTGGTTATGGGGGTCTTGAGAAAAGGCCTGCAACTTAGGAGAGTGTTTGGGTTGGTCTACATAAGCTTATTTGTCATGGAAAAATGTAGGTTGGTTGGTGAGGTCTTCAATGGTAACTTTCTATTGGGAATCAATTTTTATTTTATCTTGTGCTCTAGTGATTGGCATGCAAAATGAGGATTCTTTTAGAGGAATGTTGATGAATTAGTTTGAAGATGGGATGGTGAGAATTAATTGAAATTAAGAGTTTGGTTAGGATGAGGTTATGATTGGTTTGGATGACTTGATGAAGGATTGGTATTAGTAGATTGTATGAGGTTATGATTGGTGATGATGCTTTGAATATATTGAACTCTCCCATACCCCAAGGGATCAAGTTACCAAAATTTGATAAATATAATGGTAAGGGAGATCTATAGACAAATGCTCAGTTCCTTTATCACTTTGTGTAGTGATTTTTTACATCAGGATCATTTTCTAGTACAATTATTCCCCTAATCCCTTAAGGAGACCACATTGGAGTGTTTTTTCTCACTACATGATAATTCTAATTTTTCTTTCGATCAAATTATGAATCAGTTCTTACAATGATTCTAAGTGAACATTGGCTCCAAATATCATTGATCTTGTCCATTGCAAGAAATAATTGAATGAGAAGTTAACTGATTTCATTTATTTCTACCATTATATTTCCTCACAAATCCCTTATGCCCTACTCGACCATGAAATCCAAAGGATGTTCATGGGATGTCTCCAACTAGCATTAATGGAATGAGTTTTCTTGATGAAATATCCTTCCTTCGCTCATTTGTGTACCATGTTGTGAGATTACCACCAAATGTTATCTCAGTATGGGGCTTCTACCTCATCCTCATGTCCTAATAATTGTAGGGTTTTGTTTTCTTCAAGAGGGTTGAAGAGAAATGAAGAAACAACCAATGTGGTAACTGTTCCTCAAACAAATTAAAATAATACACTTGGGTCACAACATAATCAGGTCTTTACTAAATTATCTAATTATTACTCAAGTGTACTTCAAAAATTATTGGAAGATAACATAATCACCCTTTTAAAAATTATACTTCTTAAAAACAAGACATACCCTAGTTGGTATGATGCTTTTGGAGCATTATAAATTGTCATCCATGATAATTTCACACTATGTTTTTCTCCCCCTAAGTGCATGGACCTATTGTACACCTAATTTCATAAATTATGTATTCCATAGCCCATTTGAAAAATTATCAATATAACCCATATAGAAAACCAATGCAAACATTTAATATTTTTCCCTTGACACCTTACATCCCGTAAAATAGGGAAATAATAAGTCACCCTAGGTGACTTGGTCCCCTTATTTTTCCTCCTAAATTTAATATGTTGAAGCTGAAATTTTATTATTTGAATTCCAAAAATCGGATTTCATCTATTTGGATTTAATTTTTAGGAAATTAGAATAATTGCATATAAATACATAGTCATTTCATCATTTGAAAAATAATTAAAAAATATTAGAAATCAAGAGCACTATCAAGCAATAAAGCAAGCCGGGAGCAGTCAAGAGTAGATTTATTGCAGCAATTCAATATCAAAGCATCATGTCAAAGTGTATGTAAGTTTGTTCATTTTCATGTTATCGTATATTTTGTGATATGTAACCCTTGTAGGTCTTCAAGAAAATCAAGCAAACAACAATCAAAGAATTGAGGAGATGTGCATGAATTTAGTCCTTCAAGGAAGTAATTTTTGAGTGGTGAGTTGTAGTCCATTGTTGATTCATCATTCATTTATCATTTATCCTCTAACCCTTAAAATAATAAGCTCTCTTTCATTGACATTTCCATTGCCATTGTGGATGTGGAAACACCAACATGAGGTTTGACTGAGACAATCCATTTTTGGGACAAACCTTATCTTATCTTTGAATGTGTAGGTTTCACATTTGAAGATGATTGGGAGAAGCTTTAAGGTCAATTATTAATTGTTGCATTCAAACCATACACCTTGATAGTATAGAAAACTCAGTTATCTTGACACCCAACAAATATTCGATAATATGATGTCGCAGAAAAGAAATCTCTGATCTAGCTCTAGAGGACTATGAAATAATATTTGAAATTTAGTAAAAAGGACACTATCACCCAAGGAAAATTAGTCCTCTATTTTCAACCCCAAATTCATATCATAGGTGCACAAAACTCTTCTTAGTCCATTTATGAAGTTGAAATTTGTTTTTTGACTTTCCATATCTATTGTTTTTGCATTAAAATAGTTATTTGCATCATTAACCTAGTCAAATCATTACATTTCACTCTAAAATTCATCCCAATAATTTTGGTCAAGGCTAGGTTGACTCACCTTTTAGGTTGTAAATCAGTCTCAAAACTTGTTCAAATCCATCAAACCCTTTCTACCTCAAATCCTCTAAATGAAATGATTGTGGAAAAGGTACCAAAGCCCTAGAGTAAAATACTAAAGGGCCCTCACACCTTTTTCTTTGTTTCATTTTGGTGAACCTAACTTGTTAACATTATAAAACTTCTAAAATATGAAGCAAATCATCCTAGATCTAGGTTTAGCATTGCATTGTTCATTTATGCGTTCATTTTTGCATCATAAAAGGAATACAAATTCAAAAACTTATATATAATATTGAATCATAGGTTACAATAGGGTTAATTAAAATCATCATAAGTTAGATCTATATTCCAATTGCATTTATAAATTTTTTTAGGTCATTTAAATCTAAAATTAATTTTGTAAGTGTTCATTGCATTCATTTAGGCATCTTGCATATAGCTCAAAAAGTAAAAAATTATGTTGTTTTGTTTCAAAAAGGCATCAACATCATCATTTTTAGATTTTGGAATATTAGAGCTAGTCAACTCTGCATATTAGATTTTGAAACTAAATTTACAATTATCTTTTATTGCTTGAACATTTTGCAAATTGTTGCAAAATTGCATTATGAATTACATAACCTTAAATTGGGGAAAATCTGGAAAAAAATTCACTGTCAAACTTGTTAGCACACAAAAATAAGAACCTTAACTAGTATAACAAATAATTAAATTTTGAATTTTACAAAAACCTGTGTAGGTCATAGTCACCCTAGGTGACTTGGTCTATCTAATTTGAGCTCAAATTTATATCATATCTCTATTTATGTGTTTCTTGTCTAATTTTCACTTCTGATTGTTTTGATGTGACTAACAATTCAACATTCATAGTGGGCACACCTAGTGTTTTGAAACTCGCACTGTTGTTACATCCTTTGTGGATCTTGAGTCCTCCAATTCTTTCACGCAAGGTATTTCTAATACAATTCCGATTTTGGACTCTATCCATAATCCTACCATACCCATGACAACTTCACAAATAAGAACCCTTATCGATGATGAGAGTGTTGTTGCCCATGTTCACGAGGGAAAATGAAAAAAAATTGGATAAATATTTAGAAGTATTACAAGACTACTTAAGTACTAAATCTTTAGTTAAATAAATGGCTCCTATAGTAGACAACCTAAGGAAGTTGATTAATGATGCTCAAGAATTAGAGGTTTCTCATAGCCTAGCCCATATAGTTGATGCTAAAATTCTTATGATGGCTAGTTGTGCTCAAGTATTGGGATACACTCAAAGCCAAGGAGGAAGCCAAATATCCCTCTCCACAACTATACCCTCTATTCCTACATACACATTTCCAACCGTAGCTTCAGTGATACAAAAAAATGGCATAAATCCAATCTTAGGGCTTTTCAATGGGAATCCTTATAGTTTTGTGACATCACATATGGCACCTCAATATTCATCACCCCTCATAAATTCGCAACATAGTAGTCCACTAAGAACTTACACAATTTCACCATATTTTCCAAATTCCCAAAACATGCCAAACAATGATTCAGTCATAAACCAACTCTTACAAAAGGTAAAATCATTGCAACAACACATTTTTACATTGAACCAAGCTCAAAATGGAAAAGTAATGCAATATTTTAAAAGGAGCCTATTATGACTTAAAAATTTGAAAACTCCCATGCCACAAAACACAAAGACACCTGGATTTGAGAAGTATAATGGTAATGGAGATCCTAATAGTAATGTATTAGCTTATACGACATTGTGTAGTGATTTAATCTTTGAAGATAAGCTCCTAGATAAACTCTTTCACATGTCATTGAAAGACATGGCCTTGGAATAGTTTTCTTCACTGCCAAATAACTCAATACATTCATTCAATGAATTGGTTAATGCATTTATTCAACATTTTAAAGTGAAAATTGGTCCTCAAATAGCATTAACTAATTTAGTGCAGTGCAAATAAGGAAAAAAATGAAAAGGTAAAAGACTTCATAGGAATATATCAGTTACTCTACTCAAAAATAAATTATACTCTATCTGATGTTGATGTTCAAAGAGTGTTCATAGGAAATTTGCAACCTGGAATTAGGGATAAAATCTTATTGATGAAATAACCATCCTTTAAAAAAATGTGTATGAATCTTCATGATTATCATAATTCAGTTAGTTAGTATGAAGAAGCATATTCATCGTATCCTACTGAGTGATCTGAATCTGTACCTCAAAACAATTACCAACCATTCAAGAAGAAAAACAAGAACTTTATCAAGATAAGTACAGCTCAAAAAACAAACCACATTGAGCCACAAGTTGTAACCATAAGTTCAAATCCTTTTCAATTTAGGCTGAAAGATAGATAATTTACCCAAATGCCTAATTCCCTTCATTCAATCATGTTAAAAGTTTTGAGCAAGAAATTAATCCAATTACCTTTGATTAGACCTATGCATAAAACAAAAATTATGTCTCCAAATTTCATCAAGTACAACTAAAATTCTTCCTACGACCTTTGCATTACTTTCTCTTGGAAGTCTACTCTCCACAGTCTTGTGAATTTTCACTAGATGTCACAATTTCCCTCTACACTAATCCTTGCTTACTATTATGTTTACCCTTTCTATTGTTGTCTTTTCCCTACACTCTCTACTACATCTTAGATAATTTATTTTCTGTCCTCAACATGAGTTCGTAGCAACCCTCAACAAATAAATATCATCTTGGATTTTAATTTTTAACTATTAGAACATAATTTTATTGGGGTCATACCCTTATAACATGTGTAATATCATCGTACACATGGACACGATACATAATGATGCATGCATCTTAAACATAAAATAGAAGACCTCATTGATTCAAAACACATCCAATTGGCCGATGTTACTAACAAAGGAAACACATCCATTGCCCCACCAAATAAAAAATTATATATATTCAAAAACCCCATGCCAAATCAAGCATCCAACATTATGCAAGCTTCTAAGGATAAGAATTATGAATATAACTGTCTAGATAATATGATTAATGCAATAGATGTTTAACCATGTAAGGGCCAAACCACTTTGTTACTTGACATTGCTTTCACACATATTGATGCATCCATACATGCACCAAATGGTCCTCTCTATATCATTATATGTATTAATGATAAACCTACACAAGGGATACTCATTGATCCCATGTGCTTAGAGAATGTGATCACCGAGGGATTCTTGTATGTGTATGAGCTTTATCAATATTCTTATGAACAATCAAAATCATGGTTAAAAACTCATGATGGCTTTTCTTGCCCTATGATAGGTTCAATAAATCTCCTACTCAAGGTGGGCCCAGAACAACTAGATGTATCATCCTCCATCATCACAATGTTGGAATAATTCCATTAGAATATAAGTTATCCATCAATACACTCCATGATTGTCATCCCATCAGTTATTCATAAGTGGATAATGTTCCCATTTGAAATAAAAAAAGTAGTTTATCATAGTGGGTTTATTCCTTTGTCTTCACATTGAAAATTATCATTGGACTATTTTTGGCCTCAACCCATGAAGCCTATTAAGCCTCACGAGGAATTATTTTTCAAGTCATATAGAAAATTTAAGGAAAATCACATAAAAAGGTTATCCCTAAGAAATATTCCTAAAAATCATATGGCTCTGGTTGTTCCTCACACCCCATAGGTTGCGGATGAGCCCATGTCAAAAGAAAATACCCTTCCAGGTAAAAAAGGTACTTATATTACAATCCCTCCACCCATATCATAAAAAAGACAAAGAGACAAGCACATGATTCCATTTATGCCTTTGAAGGAAAAATGAGTGTATATAACTAAGGAGATAGTGGTTTCCCAACCCTCGATGGTCCCTTCAGTTCCTCCCCTAAAGAAAGAAAAAAGACCAATGGTCGAGAAACTAGCTCTTACACCATCACAAATTTAAAACTAAACAAGAAGAAAAAGAAATGCTAAAGAGTTTTCACATAGATGTTGTGCTATTTATCGATAGTTGGAAGTAAAGAATAACAAAATACATGATTATCAAACACTTATACAAACAAATCAAGATGAATTGAAAATTTCACCAAAACATGAAATTGAACCTTACATGTCCCAACCAAAACAAAAAATGAAACAAGAACATACAATTGACATTTTCATTAAACCACCCATTGAATAATGAGCTATCTTTTTTGTTCTCAAATTCTATGGATTTAGATGGGGGAAACTACAATTATCCTCTTTATGAGAGTGATCCAACACGTGTTGAACCTAGTGATGCTCCTAGTACGACACTTGTTGTAGTCCCTTTTTCTCATTGTCTTCCTTACATATATGATGAGGAATATTGGAATGAAAATGACTTGATTTAGATCAAATCACATGTGTAGTACCCCTTTTGTGTTTACTTTATGTGTTCTTTGTGTTTTCTTGAACGTTAGGTGACCTTCCATGTTGTGTTGCTTGATGTTTCTTTATGTTTGTGAGTTTTATTTGGATGAACCTTGTTGCCTTGTTGGTGCAAGGATACACTGAAACAAGTCTGTTGTGACATTAATCTATTTGTATCTCCATTTTTTTTTTGTCATGAAAATTGTCTTTTATTATTGTAGAGGAGGGGGACCAATTTCTCAAGACTTCAAGTCACGAGAGATTCTAGAAAAATAGATTGCCCTAATCTACCTCAATCTAATGGAATGTTTCAAAAGAGTTAAAATTTTAAAGGCTAAAAAGGAAGAGCAAAATGGTTGTTTCTGTCCTACAAGTCCAAATGTTTCAGGGAGTTAGGTGAGAAGATTTTTGGAGTTTGGACTACAACTCAGAAAACTTACTGCCAAAGGACTACAATATGAGACATAGAATCCAACACAACATGCTGACATATCGATGGTGTGTTGGAGTCTGTATGGATAAAAAGTTCAAGGTACAATCCAAAATCATATAAATTTTACTAATGACCTAGCCAATGAGGTTTACTGCATTAACAAAAATATAAAATAACAAAATGATAGAATAACAAGAATAATACTTTAACTTAACCTATTCTATGTATTGAAAAAGAAGGGTGAGGAAAGCACACCTTCTTACCCATGAGTTGATATGTTCAAGACCTTAACCTCAATGAGAAACTACTCACAAAAGAGGAGATAATATTATGGTTGTGTTTAGAGGACTATCTCAATCAATCCCCCACTTTGGTGTTTCCACCTCCATGGACATCTAGATAGCAAAAATTGTAGAAATATGATAAATAAAGCTATTGAAATGGAAATACCAAGAAATACGTAAACGACAATATGCTACAATATCAAATATGATAATGCAGTTTGAATAGGAAATTGAAGGATATCACATTCTCAACAAAGTTCTCTCAAGAAAAATAGAGGAAGGATCAAGCTTGCAAGCCTTAAAAGACCAATGTTTCCATAACAATGAAGTGAGTGAGACAAAAAATACTAACTTTTAGCCTCAATGGAAGTGGTGGAGCTTGAAAATGATAAAAAATGAGTGAAGAAAGTTTCCCAAAGTGTTAAGATCATCAAGATGCATGAAATAATGAATGAGATATCCATTTGAAAGGTGAAAATGGAGGAAAAAGAGTTGTTCTAAGTTGGTCAAGGGAGAAACAAGAGTTACACTTCCCATCTAATAGAGGAGTGTAGCTCCTCTATAGATTCTAGAGGTGGGAATCCTCTCAAGATGACAACACACTGTGTAGATGTCCATGTGTTGTGCTAGCGTCCCAGACAAAATATCCCCCACTGACATGCAAAACAACTACTAAGTGGATAGGGAGAGCTAGTGGAAATAAGGATTGCATTATTAGACTTAATTTTATAAGGTAGGAGGTAGTGTAAATGTGGAATTTTCCTAGGGGTACAAATTCATGCCATTAAATTTTTCCCCAACTTTAGTGAGCATGTGTCAATGAATGCACGATAAATTAGAGTGAAAGCTAAGGAATGTATACCTAAACCATTGAGGAAGCATACTATAATCTAGTAAACTCAAGTGCAGGAGAGAGATGGTCCATAGGTACTCAATCTTATGAAAATATGAACAAAAGCACCATAGGTGCTCTATCCTATGAAAGGTGAACAAAAGGCTCTATAGGTGCTTGGCCCTACAAAATTGGCTCCATAGGTACTCGGTACCATAAAGGATGAACAAAGGCTTAAGGTGCTCTACCCTATAGAATGAAAATGCTTCACAAGTGCTCAGTCCTGCAAAGGAGGTGCCACAGATGCTTGGTCCTAAGAGAGGCTAGATGTGAAAGGATTCATAGTGTTTGATTGAACCTCATAGGTGCTCGGTCTTGCAAGGAAACAAGTTAATTTGTAGAAAAAACATGTTAGACAAGAAAAAATTCACACAAACAAAAAAATATTCATATCTTAGAACAAGCAATTGAAGGAGAAGATTTCAAAAGGGTCCCTTGGGAACCCTTCATAAGAAAGAGGGGTCCACTCAAGGGACACTTTGTGTGATAATTTATTTTTTCCTTATCTAAAAGGGCAAAAAAACACAAAAGTAAATGCAAGAAAGAAAACACAAATGACACTTCAAAATTGTCCTAGTTGAGCTTGGAAAAAACAAAAGAGAAAGCAAGTGTTCTTACCTTGTCCAATTTGATAAGTTGGTTGGCCCTTGGATTCATTGAAGATGTGTTCTCCTTACTTGATATAATGCCACTAAATAATGCTCAAACTAATGGGGATGTAATGGAGAATGTAGTGGTGGCCATGGTTGATGGATTGTTTGTAAGATTTAAGCTCAAAATGATGCAACAATGGAGGTAGCATGGTTAGTGCATGAGAGCTCAAAAATTCACTGTGTTTTGTTGTTTAAATGAAGCAATTTTTAGTTCTTTTAGGGAAAGTTCCTCCAAAAGGATGGAGGGCTAGGATTAAGTCTAGGGTAGAAGATCAAGGGTTGAGATGTCTCATGACATCTCAACTCATAGGATAGTGACATGTGGATGGGGATGTGGAAAATAGATGGTGAAGTGGCAATGAGGTGGAGGCCACATGGAGGTACTTGAAATTATCTTTAGAATGGGAAATATCCCTCATAAAGGAGTTTCTTGTCCATTTGTACAAAAGCATGTGATGAGAGGACAAGAGGAATTGAAAATTCCTCAAAAATCCTCATGGGGAAGAACAAAGGAATTAAAAATTCCTTATCAAGGGATGTGGGGAATTAAAAATTCCTCAAAATAAATGGGGGGAATAAATTGGAATTCAAAATTCCAAAATGCATGGGGATGACTTCTCCAAAAGGAGAAAGTCATTAATAGGGTTGACTAAGGGTGGATGCCATAAATGGAATGATGATTAGGTTAGGTTAAATCCTTGATTTAGGTTGTGCAAATCAGGGATTTGGTGAGCTAACCTTGATTAGTGAGCCACTTGCATTTTATAGAGGATGTGACCCCAATCTTTATTAGGAATGTGCACATGTTAATTTGAAGTTAATTGGGCTAATAAGGATTAATAAAATGTAGGAGGATGGGACAAGGAGAGAGAAAATGAATGAATGAAAAATTGATTTAATTCATTTGGAAGAGTGACTAAATTAAATAAATTGGACTATTTATATAATTTAGAGAAAAAAGAAGGTAAGGTATTTAATTAATTAATTAAAAACCTTAAGGGACATTAGGGACAAGATGCATATTAACTAAATAATAAATTATTTAATTAATATAGCTTATGGAAATGGGATAAAAGAATACAAGAGTGAATTTGACCATATGGGGGTCGTAAAATTAGGGTGTCTACATTTTTATCCTCTTCAAAATATCATTAGAATAATGATTTTTCAAAGAAAAATGAAGTGTAGATGACTTGATAGAAGAAGAGGACTTCGAAGGATGCTTTGGTATCATCGGTAGTATGATAGGTAGGAAAAATGAAGAAATATGATGAGGTTGTTGGCCCACAATTTCCATTGCATCAAAAGATTGACCTGTTAATGCCTGATACAACTACCAAAATTAATGGATCCATGGGAGGTGGTTAGTCCATGTCATGAATTCTGAGGGAAGCACTAACCATTTTCCAAAAAACTCACCCTTAGTGTTACCCAAGGGGATTCAAACCCAACACCTTTGGCTCTAATACCACTTGTTGGCCCATAGTTGTCATTGCACCAACATATCGACTTGTTAATGCTCGATATGACTACTAGAGTTAACGAATCCACATGATGCGATTAGTCCATGTCACGAATCCCAAGAGGAGCATTGACCATTTTTCAACAGAGGTATGCCCCCTTGAGAGGGTAGATGGGGAATAAAAGGGCCTCAAGTGACATATTGATAGGAATAACTGGAGGGTACCACATGGTAAAGGATGAAAGACCATTAAGAATGACTTTTGAATGAAGGAAAATGGACAAACGAGTGAAAATGGTGGCGTGCAGAAGAATTAGGTCAAAAGGATTAAAAAAGGTTAAAAAATGCCCAAAATTAGCAACGTTCATTAGGGTAAAAAATTAAAAACCTATAAATAGTAAATTGGAAAAGTTACTATTCACCTTGATTTCATTGTGCACACATGGCTAAAGTAGATTGGGTGATCAAGAGTGAGAGGTGACCAGAAAAGTGAGCGAGATGGTAGATGATGACACCCTTCATCGAGTAGACATAGTCTGAGAGTTCTACCACCAATGTGCTATGCTATGATAGGTAGGCCTCAAAAACCAACTTGGTGATTTCAATTTTGAATTTTTGCACATTTTTTAATGTTTTGGCATTGGGATGGGTAGCTTAGGTAAGCAACAAGCTCACAACCGGATGACGAATTCACCCTTTTGATAAAACACATTCACCCTTATAGCAGAAAGGGTGAATGGGTGGAAGGGAAAAGGTGAATGCGTGCTCACAAAGGTGGACACATGAGGAGAGGGGCAATTGAAAAATCACCCCTTTCAAGGAATGGGAAGACATGTGAATAGAGGGGCAATTGCGATATCATCCCTCGAGGGAAACGGGTGAGGGAGAAATCGCCCAAGGAGAAAAAGGTGAAAGCGACATCACCTAATGGGAAATGGGGGTTATAGAGGTGATCATGAAGACACCCATGGGTAAATGGGAAAAGGAAAATTTTTCGATTGGAAGAAAGGGGGATGGGGCAAAAGTGATTTTTCCACCATGGAAAAGAGGTGAAATCACACCCAGGGAAAGGGATATGAAAATTCATTAAGAGAAGATGAAAATTCACCAAAATGGGAGATAGGGGAAAATGTGTTAAGCCAATAGGAAAATGCATGAAAAAAGAGGGAATGGGTGAATTTGTATTTGATGAGGGTGAATTCACTGGACTAGGGTAGGAAGAAAAAAGGACTAGAAAAAAAATGACAAAGAAAGACCTAAAAAATGTCTTGGATGGATGTAGTTTATAGACACATTGTGGATATGGGAGAGGCAATCAACCACACTCACGACTGAGGGTTTCACACCATAGGATCAAAAGATATTGGACCAAGCAGAATTGCTACACATGGTAGCATTCATAAGGATTAGAGCACACAAACTATTGCTGATGGCACTGATGGAGAGATGGAGCTTCAAGACATGTAATTTTCTTGTCCTGACCATGGAGATGACAGTGACACTCGAGGATGTTTGGAGGATACTACGACTGCAGATTTAGGGTCACCTAGTGAGCGAAGGGGTGAGATGACCTTTAGAGAAAAGCCTATGGGCCGTATTCTGGATAGAAAACCTTCCCTTCCAGGGGAAGGAGTTGGACATAGATGAATGTATCGGGACAACACCACCATTTCCATTATTTCTATGTGCCGTGATTAGTGGGATCCTCCTCCCAGATAGGAGGTATATTTTTTAGCTTCAAGAGGATTGAGGTTGTTCAAAATATTATGGAGAGAAGATGGGGGGTATTTTCATGGGGGCCTTACATGTTGGCATAGTTGTATAGAGACATGCATTTGGTATGCTACAGAGGAGAAGTCAGTGTTAGCCATTTCACCCTACTATAGGTGTGGGTGTGGGAGCATATCAGGATCACTAGATTGTATATATTGATATTTGAATAGTGGGTGGAGGGCTTACCAATGACATTTGATTATAGAGGGATGCTACGCTATAGGTAGGTATTGAGCCTGGAGCATTGGAGATGTGTATTTGATGATCTGATAATAGATCAAATAGTGTGATGACTATACATTGATCAAGATTTCAAGGATTAGATAGTAGAGGACTGACTGTACATCACCTATATGTTCGCACACTGCTATTTGATTGGTCAAGATCCATACATTGTTGAGCTATATAGGTCAAATTGGGTCTCTAGGAAATTTTGGACCGGACATGACATCCCTTACTAGAGGAGAGGTTCAGATGTATCACCCAAGAGAGGGGATGGGGGTAGATAGTGATAGTTGATAGGGTGAAGCAGGAGTGGGACCGCTTGGGGGAGTTAGCATGAGGTTGGAGAGGAGGGAAAAACAATCCCGATGTCACTGAGAGATACAGACCATGGTGGCAGGGGAGGCTTCTAGCAAGGCTCACCCTGATTCAACCTATTAAGCTAGCAATGGGATGGGTAGATGAGGAGGAGGATGAGGTAGAGGTGAGGCCCCGAAGGAGGAGGTGGGTGGAGTGACAGGTAGAGAAGGAGAAGAGGAGGGTGGAGATGGAGGTGGATAGGCCAATCGTGGAGGAGATGGTGATAGTGGTGTACCAAGAACCACTCGTAGAGGACCCAACCACTAGACTAGCACATGCACAAGAATGTATCCATATCCTACAACATTGATTGAGGCAGTTAGAGGTAAAGAGGGAGTGGCTTCAAGTTGAGGTGGATGGGTTGCAAGGAGGAGAGGGGGGAGAAATGGACAAATCAATGGTGGAGACATATGGGATACACATGGAGGTAGAGAGATTGCAGGGCTTGTTGGAGGCTTCCTAGGGGAGAGGGATGAGGTTTCAAGGTTGGTAGAGTGGGAAGGGATGCAACTAGAGAGAGCACAAAGCCTATTTGAGGCCATACAAAGGGAGCGAGATGATGTGGTGAGGCGAGAAAAGCTAGGAGAGGCATAGGTGTAGAGCCTACATGGAGAGAGGGATGAGGCAATGAGGTGAGCAAGGTAGGCTAAGGTATAGGTGGCTTCTATGATATTAGCACATGATACCTAGGGTTTGGAGAGGGGAGCTACATCAATAACATGACAATTATATATCATCAAAGATTAGGAACAAGAACATGTAGCTGGAGCGGATGATACAAGGATGGAGGTAGGGTACTAGACATGTGCATATTATATAGCCATGCCTAATCCTGCATAGAGGGTGACTCCATACGTACACCCATTTGTATAGAGGATAACACCATCATGACTAGGACCTACATGATCAGGTGAGTCAAGCTACCATGAGACACCAATAGGTATATGGGACCGCCAGGTGGAGGAGGCAGGGGGTATGTGTTTGAGTCACCATATCATTTTGATGTAGCTAGCAATGGAGGAGGCAAGGGATGATAAGGCGACAGGGGTGACATGACTAGAGGGATGATAGGACCCTAGTTTTTATAGACACACAACATATAGTACATATAGAGGTAGAGATGAGACACATATTATTTTATAAAAATTCTTTCATCCAATTATTTTAGTAGATTAGATCATAGTTTATTTTACTCTTTTTGATTTAGGACACTTGATGTGTTAGTTGTACTTATGTTCATTTGTACAGTTTTATTCCTCTACACCTGTATTTATTATTTGATTGACTCTATGTGTATGGAATTTATTATGGATATTATGGACTTTTATATTTTGGATATATATATATGTGATATGATAAATTATGATGATGCTCTATATATGATGTGTATGTGATGCTTTGATATTTACTATGCATATATGTATGATGATGACTATGATGGATGTAGATTATTATGATGATGCTAAATGTATGCATTTATGATGACATGTATGATGTGGATGGTATGGATTATTTCTAACACTTTGTGGTGTAGGATGTGATGTTCTATGGTTTACGATATGGATATGCTACTAATGATTTGTGATGCAGGTGGTGATGTGATGATGATTTATCATGTATGCATATGGGATTATGACATGTGTTTATGTATGATGTGGATGTTCGTGGATGGAATTTTAATGTATGACTATGAATGTATGATATGACATGAATGCGGATTATGATATGCATAATGAATGAAATATGAACATGTATAATTTCATGGGTGGACTACATGAGTGTAACATAATGAAATAGATGCTTAAGATAACAATTCTATATTATTCCAAACAACTAAAAATGATGATGGAAATGTAAATGCAATGGATTAGGATTCTTAGACTAAAAAATCTATATCAATCTAAGCAACTTAAAATGAAATATGCACTTATATTGGAATGGATAATAAAAGTGATAATACAATGGATAATGCAACTGAATAAAATGATTATGAATGATAATGATATTGATAAAAATTATAATGCAATCTAATGAAATTATTATGAAATGGATAATGCAATTGATAATGCAACCTAATTAAGTGATTATGAAATGGATAATTCAATTGATAAAAATGATAATGCAATGTAATGAAATGAACCTAAGTGATAATAGGAATGCAAAGTGAAGTGAATAATGATGGGTGATGTAGTGTAACTATCGAAAATTGTAAGGACCCTAATAGGAAGAATAGGTTGGGGGTAAGATTTTCACAACCAAAAATCAATAGCCATAGGCTAGGGAAAATGGATCGGGATAAATGTAATGCAATGGGAGGATGAATGAAATGAAAATCTAATGAAAATATATCATATTAGGAGCATTGAATTTTACTATATCATGGGACATGATGTGTTAGGGTATGAAGAACTAAGGCCGATTAGTATCCAATGCATAGGATTGACACAACAAACAAGATGGCTATTCCAACATGACAAATACATGGGGGATTTGGTCAGGCTTGATGTTGGAATAACCACAAGCACAAAGGATTCACCAGTGTAACACAAGACCACAAGGATCTTGGTGGGTACTACACAGGATAACTAGGAAGACAAGATCACACAGAAAATCAAGATATGCCCATATATTTACCAGTAAAAGTGCACAATGATAGGATGGATCATGGAAGCCTTGACTAGGTATAATAGGAAGCTAAAATGATGAACAAGATGATGAAAATACCAAATATCACAATAAATTTCAAATATCCTTTGTCATAGGACCAATAGGTGGATGGGATTGATGTGGTCTAATTTGAGGAAGGATAAATCATGATAAGGTTGAGGATATATGAGGGTAGATTAATTGATGGACATGACCTAGGATACTCATAATGGATTGGACCTCATGAGGCTAGTGGATTTCATTGTTAGGAACTAGTTGGATAGGGACATACTTGACAACATGACATAGGACCAAGATACACCCTAAGGACAAACCTAGGGTCTTAGGGGATGATCAAATATATTATCCTTTCCTACTTGAAAGTGCAAAGACCTTGTAGTTTGATAAAAGGTTGATGATCAATGATGGATAAAGTGGAAAGAGGATGATGAAGACTCCAACGAAGAGACAAATCTAGGACCTGATAGACTAATTATGGGGATTGACACAAAAGGATGGAAAAAAGCCCCAGGGGATCATCAAAGATCGACTTGCCTACATGAAAGTGCAGAGGCAACATAGTTTGAAAAAAAAGACTAAAGACGACACAAGACCTAGTGATGAAAATAGACAATGGAGGACACTAAATGGGGATGCGAAATTGATGACACAACACCAATATATAGGCAATGAAAATATCAAGACTTAGAATAGTATATCCAAATCTTCTAATGCTCAATCAAAATATACCCAGTGGTGGATGATAGGATGTCAATGGATGATGGATGCAATAAGATGCTAGCTTAGGATGGTAGGATAGGATGATGGAGACACAAGCACATCGAAAAGTGGGATGCAAGGTAGCTAATGATTAAGCCCTTTATGAATGGTGCCTGTTGCTAGGTTTTCACCAATAATACTTATCCAAGGCACCACCAGGGGTTTTTTTTTACCATAGGATGATTTATTTCTCTTTACTATTTTAGAATTTAAAAAAAAAAAAAAAATTATTTGTATTTTTCTAGATTTTTTACTTTTTTTTTAAATTTTTTAGGTGAGGTAACCCAAATGACTTAGGTTTAGAACTATTTAAGATGTAGGATGTTGATAGGTTCCTCAAAGAGTTCTCCCTTAGGTACAGAAAGTTGATATACCACAAAATCATACTTTGCAGTCATGACATAGGGACCCAACCAATTAGCTTAAAACTTTCCCTTTTTCTCTTGATCTTGTTGGTTGTGTTGATTTTATTTGGGGACTAGATCACTAACCTAAAACTGATGAGGATGAACCTTCTTATTGTAGCTTCTCTTAAGCTAATGCTGGTAAGCCTAAAGATGATTGCAATTCGTAAGAAAATTCTCATCTAGGAGCTCCAATTGATTCAATCATGCAACATGAGATTCTTCATCACTAATCAGGTTCTTCATAGAGATGCGAAGTGATGGGATCTTGAATTCTATTGGAAATATGGTATCGACACCATATACAAGGGAGTATATATTTGCACCAGTGGGGGTGCAGATGGATTTTTTATATGCCTAAAGGGCAGGATTAAGGTGGAGGTGTCAATCATGACCAGTATTATTGAAAACCTTCTTGAGGATTTTGATTAGAGTTTTGTTGGTAGCCTCATATTTTCCATTACCATGAGGGTAATAGGGTGTGGAAATATGATGTTTGATGTGGTATTTTTCACATAAGTGTCACATATACTAGTTTTTGAAAGGTTTCTCGTTATTGGTGATGATGGTGGTAGTGATACCATATTTGCAGAGAATACGGTAAAGGACGAATTTGGATATTTGGATGCTAGTGATTTGGGAGAGTGGAATTACTTCCACCTAATTAGTGAAGTATTCGGTGGTGGTGATTATGAAAGTATGGCCATTAGATGATGGAGGATATATCTTATTGAACAAGTCAATACCCCACTATGAAAAAGGCCATGGTGCAGTGATAGGTTGCAGGTCCTATGCGAGAGCATGTATCGAATCAACATGTTGCTGGCATGGTACACATTTTTTGACAAAATCACTAGCATCGTGTTCCATAGCTGGGCAATAATACTCCATTATGAGAAGATTCTTTGCCAAGGCCATTCCATTAGTATGGGCCCCATAGAAAACACTATGTACTTTGTTTAATGCCATGTGAGATTCTGATTCATTCAAACATAAAAGAAGAGTACCATCATAACCCATACAATAAAGTGTATCACCCAAGATGGTGTAACTAGAAGCACATTAGATGAAGGACTTATGTTGGTTGCAATTTAGATTAGATGGGAGAATGTTATCATGAAGGTATGTATATATGTCATGGTACTAGAGAGATTGGGGACCTATGATATCACACACCATTTTATCTTATGGAATGTCATATATTGGGATTAATAATTGTTCAACCAATAAATCACAATCTATTCAGTCTCAAGGCATGTCTATAAGGGAACCAATTGTGGCCATTGCATCAACAACCTTGTTCTACAATCTAGGGATCTACTCAAGCTGAATATGACTGAATTACTTCTTGAAGTCATTGACCATGCACTTATAAGGAAGAATATTTTCATCCTTAGTTTGAAAATCATCATTGAATTTCTTGATTATGAGTTGAGAGTCCCCATGAACATGAAGAAAAGTTATGTTCCATTGTACTACAATTCTAAGATGTATGATCAAATCCTCATACTCAACAATATTATTCATGCATGGAAAATCCAATTTGAATGACTTTGGGATATAGTCACCTTGTGAATTGGTGAAGAGGATATCAAAACCTTCCCCACTCAGTGTATAGGACCCTTCAAAGTAAAGCGTCTAGATATCTAATTCTGAAATAGTGAACATTGACTCCTCTGGGAATTCAACTACTAAAAGATAAGCATCCACAAGAGGAGCCTCTGCTAACTAGTCTACAATAACTTTCCCCTTAATTTATTTGAGGTCTACATACTCAATATAAAATTAACTAAGGAGCATAACCCACTTAGCCATGCAACTAATTAATGATGCTCTTGATAACAGATACTTGAGTGGGTCAACTTTAGATATTAATTTGATTGGGTGGCTGAACATGTAATGCTGGAGTTTTTGGGAACTAAAAACAATTGCCAGAAAATCCTTTTTCCATGGGATAATAATTGAGTTCATATCCCACTAAATTTTGAATCATGTAATAAATGGCTCTTTCCTTTGCAAAATCATCATGTTGTGCCAATAATACCCCCAATACAATTGTAGTGGCTAAAATATATAACAACAATGTTTCCTTGGAATGGGAGGCATCAAGATAGGTGGATTAGAAATACACTCTTTGATTTTATCAAAACCCTCTTGGCATGGGGGATCCCATTTTAAGACTATTTCCTTGTAGAGAAGATGTGTGAAAGGCTAACACTTATTGTAAAGTTGGGCTATGAACTACCTAATGGACTATAATTTCCCTTGCAAGCTCTTTAATTGATTTAAGTTCTTGGGCAAAGGAATTTCCATGATAGCTTTAACCTTGGTAGGATCAACCTCAATACCCCTTCTAGACATGATGAAGCCTAGAAATTTATTGAATGTGATGCTAAAGACACACTTCTTAGGATTTAACCATAGTTTATATTTTTTTAGCGAGTCAAAAATCTATCTCAAGACTTTAGGATGATCCTCTCTAGTTTTTGACTTTCCCAATAGATCATCAACATATTATTCCATTATGATGTGGATAAGATCATGGAAGATAACTATCATTGCACACTGATATGTTGCCCCCTCATTTTTGAGATTAAAGGGCATGAAATTGTAGCAAAACATACCTCAAGGGGTAGTGAAAGAGGTATTATGCTAGTCTTCTAGTGCAATATTATTCTGGTTATACCCTAAAAATCCATCCATGAGGGATAGCATGACATGCCCTACTGTCAGATCCACTAACATGTTGATGTTGGGTAATGCAAAGTCATCCTTTGGACAAACTTTATTTAGGTCCCTAAAATCTATGTATATTAAGATGCCACTAGTGGGCTTAGCTACAGGTACAATATTGGATATCAAATATAAATAATCAATCAGTCTTATGAACCTAATTGCCAATTATTGTTTGAGCTCAACCTTAACAAGAAAAGCCACTTGTGGATGCAGTTTTTGAAGTTTTTGTTTGACCAAATTTACATCTAGATGCACATTAAGGTGGTGGACTACCAAATCAGGATCCAACCTAGGCATATCTAAATAAGACCACATGAAATTGATGATTCCTTCTTTCAACAGATTTGTAATGATTGGGTATTCCTCTTCAGATAAAGATTTGGCCATGTAGGTGATTTTTGGTTCCTCTTCTATTCCCAGATTGATTTCTCTTGTCTCTTCAATCAAGGTCAAAGACCACTCAAAAAAGTGAGTTCCTATAAGGGGAAGATTAACATCCCCATCCTCTAGTGCATCATTAAGGTTTTCACTAGTGGATGCATTCTTTATTTTTACTTTTGCTAAGTTAGGAAGTGCCTCAGAGAGGTTTTCACTAGATGACCCTTTTTTGATTTGTTTCTTTTTACTTTTGTGGTCAAGGTGTTTATTATCCCCAAGGTAAAATCCACGGTCTCCTCCTAATCCCATGAGATGGACGTATGCTTCCTTTGAAGGAAATATATCAAGTGGTGTGCTTCCTCATAGGTCCCAATCAATATAGTCAGGGTGATGAAGGGAAAGGCTAATGGAGAAAACAAATGTGGATTGAAATAGGGTAGGGAGATCCAAATTATCATAAGAGAGGATCATGGCTTCCTCTTCAGGGATATCCTCAAGAAATTCAATTTCCACATTAACATTATGCGATGCACTAGTGGATGTAGTAGATCCCTTCTATTTCTTATCATAGCCAAGACCCAGGTGTCTAGGATGCAAAAATGTCAAAATAGGTTGTTTCCTTCCATGCTCTTCAATCCATAATCCCCCTCCCTAATAGTTATAGTTTTTTTCTAATTTGGAAGCGTGTGGATACACATTGAAAATATTCAATAAGGGGAGGTGAAGGCTTGAGTTATTCTCTGTAAACCCATTGGCTAATGTCCTCATCCATTTGATGTTGTATGGTACCTAGAGATTGAAATGTATTGGAACCCACATTCTTGGAGCTGATAGTATTGGTTAGGGGTTCTTCCTTCTGTAAGGATTTAGATGGACAACCATAAGTGTGGGAAGAGGGAGGAATTGTTACCACATTAAGTGTGGTACACATCTCATATTCCCCACAATCCTTTTCAATTATCTAGACTTTAATTATGGTGGAATTAGAAGCGGAAGATGGAGTGCAAGATGTATTGGAAGATTTAGTAGTGGATGATAAAGTGAAGGATGTATGAGAAGTTCCTACCTCAATTCTTGGACAATGGAGAGAATGAGGAAAAGATGCATCAAGAGAACAACAATACCCAAAAGATTGGGGATCAACATGAATAGTTCAACCCCATTGTGTGGAAAATTCAAACATTGGTGGTAAGTGGATGGGATGACTTGCATGGTGTGAAGCCATGATCAGTTGATGATAAGTTTGTATGTTAGTCAAGATCAAGGATGTGACAAGTGGTGTATTGCACAACTGGGCCAACATGAATGGGAAGGTAGATTATTCCCTTTGAATATCTCTTTGCATTATCATAGTCTTTAATTGTGATCACCTGATTGTCCGAGTCTATGTGAGTCTACCCCACCTATTTTATGAATTTAAAAGTGAAAAAAATAAGGGAAAAGCTATTATCTACTAATACCCTCTTAAATTTATGCCTCATGACAAGGAACTCTATATGTAGGGAACAATTATGAGTATGATCAATGGGTGGCATATCATTTTGAATAAATCCCAACTGATAGGTGGATAACGGATGTCCTACAAGATCCTAGAATTGAGTAGGATCTATATCATTTGATACATGAATGTACTATACATATTTAGTGAGGATCTCTTAATGGATGGGGGAAGATCTTAGAAAATCCAAAATAAATATTTGTGTGGGAGTCTTTCCTAGGTGGTCAAGGATATTATATTGTGAGCTTATAGGTGCTAGTTGGGATGAAGTATAAGGTCCTGGAACTGATATGCAGGTTCTCTGGGTAGTGACAACATATTGAGGGTCTTTACCATTTAATAGAATCATGGAGACATGTGGGTCTACTTGGGTAATGCACATAACTATATTATCATAATTATATGGCATGTTTTTGTAACTGATATTGTTAGTGTTATTATTTTGATTGTTATTATTAGACCCAATATCGGCTTTAGATGTGCTAGGACCCTAATTATGCTTGGGGAAGGCATTTTGGAATATCTATAATTGAGCATTAGATGAGGTAGATTTACTTTAGTCAATCAAAATATCTCCTCGATCAATAAGATCTTGGATATAGTCCTTAAGACCTTGACACTTGTTTTTGGAATGACCTTTGATCCTATAATAGTCACAACACTCATTTTCCCCATACCAATTAGGCTTCGTCTTTGAATCATTAAAAGGTTTGGTAACTGGATAGGTAACTACATTAGCTTGAACAAATCATTTAAAGACTAAATCCAAGGATTCTCCTAAAGGAGTGAAATTACATTTTGTATTTCCTTGATTAGAGTGATTGGATTGAGGTGGAGGACATGGTGCACCTTGAGGCACAAATATAAAATTAGTGACTGGTGGTGGTTGAGGGGAATTTTGTGGCCTCTGTGAGGTATTATCTACTTGGATATGTTTAGTGTTAGTGACACCATCATTAAAAACATTCTTATTCCTATTCTAGTAGCATGACTTATCCCCAGATTGTTTGTCCTTATCATCCTTGAAGATTTTGATAAGACCTTTAGAAATGAGATCCTTCTCAATGGTGTCCCCCTTCTCAATAACCTCCACAAAGGTAGTGACACAATGGAGACGTAGATTATGAACCAACTCTGGATGGGAGTTTGTGAAAAATATGTCTACTAACTCCTTCTCGGGAAGACTACATTTAAGCTAGCTGGCTAGAGCTCACCACCTTTGCAAGTAGATAGAAAATTTCTCTCCATAATGTTGTTTATCCTTCAAAATATCCATGGTGTCTATGTCCTTCTTTAGATTGAAAGAGAAGTGTGTGAAAAACCTCTCTAATAAATCAAAAAAGGTGGATATTGATCCTTGTGGAAGGCACAAGAACCACTCTAGAGCTTGTCCTATTAAGATTCGAGGGAATAGTTGGAGGAGGTAGTTATCATTATATATAACCTCTTGACAATGCATATAGAACTCCTATAGGTGGTCTCGGGGATCTCACCTTCCCTTATACTTGTTGAATTTAGGAATTTAAAACTGCTTCAGGAAAGGAATTATGGAAATTGATGGATCAAACAAATGGGGACAAATTTCCTTGAATTTAAATGACTTCTTCAAAGTGCATGCTTGCAAGTATTTCAAGGAAACTTTCATGTCTTCCCATTCTTTATTTATTTGTGTGGATGGGGGATGACCCATTGGATTGGATTGATCATAGGGAGAATATTGGTGGTATGAAGGTGGAGGTGGGAGAAATTGGTCATATGAAAATGGATGATACAAAGAGACTTGTTGATATTGGTCAATGTAGATGGGTTGTGGATTAGTGTAAATATGTTGTTGTGATGATATTTCTTGATAGTAGGATGAACATGCAACTTGTTGCTGGGAAGGTGTTTGCTAATAATATGATGGATTGGGCTGATAGTTATATGTCAGTTGTTGTTGGGGGATGTATGGAGGTGGTGGTGGATTAGGATGTTATTGTGGATTGTTTTGCAAAAGCTGCTAAGGGTTAACGCAAGGTGGATGTTGTTGGAATTACTATTGGTTATAGTAATAATAATTAGAATTAGGGTTGGATGTGGTAGGTTTTTGTCTAGGAGTGTTTGGTGGAGGAGGTGGCTAATAGTAGGTTTTTTTTGGAGGTGACTGATGATAGTGAGGTGAGAAATAATAAGGAAGGGGTTGTGATTAATATTGGTATTACATTGTAGGGTTTCCTTGGGATCGCAAAGGGGCTTTCCATGGTTGTGGAGTGATTTACGGTTGTTGCTGAGGTTGTGTATTAACTTGTGGCTGATGTTGAAGATATGGATTAACCTAAGGTTGATGTTGAGATTGTGGATTGATTTGTGGTTGATGTCGAGTTTGCAAATCGATTTGAGGTTGATGTTCAGGTTTTGGATTGATCTAAGGTTGATTTTGAGGTTGTGGATTTATTTGTGGTTGATGTTGATATTGTGAATTGATTTTTGGTTGATGTTGAGATGGTGATTGGGGTTGATGATAAGATGTTGGTTGTGGGATAGAATGACTAGGATTAAATGGAGGTGGTGGTAGGTTTAATGGTCATGTGTGGATGAGGGGATATGAGGAAGTTTAAAAAAAAGGATTAGACGTATTTCCCCTAGTGTTCCTTGATGACTGATTTGGTTGATTTGGAAGATGAGGTGGTGTAGATGCTTTAGGGGTAGGACCTTGCAGGTTACTACCTTCAGGTGCCACTCCCATGATTGAAATATAAATAGATGGGGATGTAATGCAATATACCACATCATTTTTGAACCTTGGTTGATACCAAGTGTCTTGTGGGGTAACTTGAGGAACCTAAGGAACATGGGGGATTGGTAGTCCTTTCTTAGCTTGAGAGCTTTGAGGATCCTAAAATTGAGAATGTATGGTGCTGTCATATTGTGACATATAAAACCTAGGTGGTGGCTTACTACCCATCATAAGTAGAGTATCAAGGATTTTATCTCCATGCTCAGGAAGGAGGTGATAACTCATTTTAACATTAGTAGGGTCACTAAGATATTCATTGACAATTAACATAGGTTGGTTGACCATACCTTTAGTTCTTGAATCTTGACTGGGGACACTAGAGTGTTGTGATCTACTATTGGTGGGATGATTAGGAGGATACTGTGGTTGACCAACTTATGGCTGCTATAGTTCTATGAGTTTCTTTACCTGTGATCATGTACTGGGCATGAAAATACTGATGACCAAAAGATGAAGATGAAGTGAACCTCTAGGATATGCCTAAGTGATGATAATATATATTATTAACTAAAGGATTCATATGATGATGGACCAATTGATTATCGATTATTGATAGGATGATTGTGGATTGTCGATTACATAGTATTGGATTGGATGATAGGATTAACCCTGAACTAGACTCAAGAGCTTAACTAGATGATGCAAAATGATGATGACTAGATTGAATGACCAAAAAGGATGATTATGATGAAAATTTACCTTTAGATGGAAGTGAATTGATGAGGCCGCAAGGGATTACTGACTCAAGATGGATGCCATTCCTAATTAAGGATGAAAATTATTAGGGTTAGTTAACTAACCCAATTGGATCAAAAGCTCCTAAATTAACATCTGAGGGATTCAAATTGATTGATTGATGATTGGTATGATATATAAGGATGTCCTAAGATGAATCTAGGTGATTAAATTGATGATCAAATGAATTTTAGAAAATGTAGATGCAAAAAATTGGTAATTATAGGAAATCAGATGATGATAATATTTTTAATCACAAAAATAGACTTGGAACGAGGTAGGCTTTTAGTGGTCAAATATATTTTCCTCCGTGGGTAGAAAGATTGCTAATGAGAGAAAATTATGTTCTATTTTATGCTATATTTTGGCCTATTTCATGCACCTTTATAGCCATTCTTGCATTCCATCTCCATTCCATTTTCATATCATTTGACCATTTTATGCTGCATATGATGTAATATATATAAGTCATATTTAATATAGTTTTCATATTAAAATATGAAAAATAATTATTGGTTGAGTTTACTAATGAGCATTGTGATTTCTAGCCTTGGACAACATAGCTGGCAACATGCCAATTTCCTGTCACATTTCATGAAGGAAATTCTTGTCACTTTCCATGTAGGAACCTTCTTGCCACACTGGCTCAATGCCACAACCACATCTACCAAGGCATCAAATCTGTTTTACATGGCTGCATACATTAAAATTTGATAGGATATTTCAAATGTTGATCTTCACCTCAATATTTAGCATTATTAGAAGACAATTCTTCCAACTGTGTATGCCTCTTCAACACATGGTCCTCTCTGCCAATCATTTTATTACTACCATGTCAAAAATACTGGGTCCAAATAACGAGAACTTGTTATTCATTTATTAGCTGGGAAGCCAAAATCTATTTGTTTCCTATTTTTCAGCTATTGTTGTAAAAAGAACGTTTTTAATCTATGGATTACAAACAAAAATTTATGTGGTCCATTTGGCTATATGCCAAAAGAAGCGTATTATATTTTATTCTATTGTTATAGACTTGAGCTATAAATATGATATGTAATATCAACTCAAAGGGAACTCTTGTAAGAAGATTTTTGTACAAGCTTTTGTATTGATAGTATTATTTTCTGATAAATAAAATTAGTGTTGCATGATCAGTCCCATGTAGAGAAGCTTCTTGTATTTAAACACCTAGTGGACTAAGGAGGGGGACCACTTCTTGGGACATCTGGTGATTTCTAGCTTTCACAGTCACAATAATGTGTGTTTATTTCTATTATTTATTTGACGTTGTTTCTCTATTATTTGCAAGTGTGGTTTGTAGTTCATTTAAATTTTGTAATTCTTATAAGTTGTTGTTCCTGTCACCAGGAAGTGACAGTTCTTGTCATTGATTTCAATTTTCATTTTGATTTTTTGTAGGTTTATTTCTATAGCTGCATTCATAACCACTCATCTCATGAATTTCACTCCTTTGTGACATATAGTCCTGTGAATGGTGAATCTATACCTACACAAACACAAAAGAACAAACATATAATTAGCTCATTATGTAAGTTAGATCAACATTCCCCATGAAATTAGTTTGAAGCATGAAAACAAGAAATTAAATGAATAACACAATGACAAAGCTATCAAATCTTATTGTAATGAACATATTCTCAATCCCATGGGGGAATTGGTGCCATTTTGATGTGGAAAATGACCCTTTCCCAATTACTTTGATGTAAAGTGATGATATTTGGTAATGATTGTGCTTCCTTGATGAAATTTTCCAATAACCTAGCTAAATTGATTACAAAATATAAAATAGTTATGAGCTCAAATGCTAAATGCCTATAGTGATTGTGCTCTTAGTTGATGGATCCCCGATTCAAATGAGATCCTCCTATTAATATAAGAGAATGATGGAGGAAGAGGAAAAATGGATGAATGTGGGACAAAAGACCAACCAATGAGAGAAGGCCACTCTTCCACATGTGATTGGAGGAGGAATGAGCATATTTTGATGAATGTGCAAATAAATATGGTTTGGTGGAATTTGAAATTTGTGAAATGACATGTTGGAGGGAGAGATGAATAGAGTAAATTCCACTTGGCTCAAGGAAAATGACATGTAAGAGGCCTTTAATGCCTTGTTGGATGTACTCATCCCTTTTGGAGGGATTTTTGAATTTGAGGAATATTCCCTCATTGATGCCAAGTTGAGAGAAAATAAAAGAATTTATAAATAAAATAAAATGATTTATTGTGAAAGTTACAAAATCTAGAGGATTTGATGGATTAGGATTAGGATTAATCAAGATTTGATTAATTTAGAAGGGGATTAATTGATTTAAAAATTTGATTTAGATTTTAGGATTTAAATAAATCAAAATGAGATGAATAATGGATTTAGATTTAATTAAATAAAGATTTCTTTAATAAGGAAAGTGGTGCTAGTTTTAAATAAAATAAAGATTAATTTATTTAATTTAAAGAAGATGAATTTATAAATTAATTAAATAAAGAGAATTAATTAATTAAAAGGACTATAAGATTAACTAAACAAAATTATTTATTTAATTAATAGAAGCAGATGACTTAATCAAATAAATTTGTTTATATTATTAAGAGAGGAAATATGATGAATTTAATCAAATAAAGATTATTCAATTAAATTGATTAGTAAAGGAGATGATTCATGATGAACTAGTGTTAATAAGATTAGGATTAGGTGTATAGGATCAATCTATATATTTTTTGTGTCTACATTTTTCCCCTTTTTGAAGCAATGTACCTATTGTGTTGGTTCAAAAAATAAACTACCAAAATCAAAATTCAATTTTTTTTCAATTTTTCAGATGCCCCACTGCTACCCCAATGAGAATGATTACATTGGTATACTACCCCCTTGAGAGATCGGATGAAAATTTGGACTTTTGGGCGATCTCATGAAAAAAGAGGACAAGCTGCCTGACGGGTCCAAAAAAGAGTCTAGGATGCAAAAAAATGTGAAAAAAAGCAAAAAAATGATGCAAAACGACCCTCAATCGGGCGAAAAATGGAATCAAAGGTCCAAAACCCTAGTTGGATGGTTAAACAGGGTAAAAAACCTACCTTTCAAGCTTAAATAGGCCCCAAGGGGTCACTTTCAATTCATTTGCACAGATAGCCTATAAAAGATTCTTGCATTCTGAGCTCTGAGCACTATTTGTGATGGCACAATTATTGCTTCCATGACACATGTCGGATCAAGTGTGAGTGTACCAATGGTCAATAGGTGTAGGACCACTGGTATGTGACCCTTACCCAACTTGTTTTTTAATTTTTTATGCGCATTTAATAGGGTCAAAAGGTCAACCTAGGTCAAGCGACACAGTTTGGCACCGCTGAAAGTTTAGAATCGGTATTGCATTTGCAAACTACACGATGATGAATCAATTTAGGAATTAGGCTTAATGATCAAGGTCAAGCGCATTCGAAAACTGTGTTTATGTGGTTCAATTTAGAATTTAGGTTTAGGAGTTTGGTCAAATTGTGACATGACGACACATTTTGGATTTTAGGAGGGTCCTAGTGGCACACTTTAGAACTTCCAAACAACACCTCAATTGCAAAGAATGCCACATTTGTTGTTTCAATTGTAAAAACTCAGGGTGAGATCTTGATTTTTTTATGAAACTTGATGTTGTGAAATTTTCTTGTGTAGGAGGACCTAGGGATACTTCATTCACAGGAGCACGGGTCCATAGTACTAAGTCAGTTAGTTGGTATGCATGAGTTGCTCCAGGAGAACCTTGGGGTGATAGGTTTGTGGTACGTTGCATACACAGCCCTGTCTAAACACACTTGGGCATGATGACTTCCCTATAGAGCGATGGTACAGTGAGACATCACCATTTCACCTACCCTGATGAGAGGCTACAACTACCTTGGAGGATTTTCTCATCAACGAAAAGCGAGTGATCTATAATGTGGATGCTAGGAGGGATGCCTGCTTTGAGGTGATGGAGGTTGATGGGATCATCTTCAGTGAGGGGTAGATAGAGCTTGAGAAATATAGGGACACAATTCCCACTTTTAGATTGATTGTAGCTACTATTATCTTAGGCCTTGTGGTACTAAATTGGTAGGGCCACTTGTAACTATGGGAATTTTCTAGGGTTAGCAAATCAAACGCAAAACATGAAAACCCAAAAGTGAAAATGAAGTAAAAAGGAATAAAATGAAAACAAATGAAACAATCTCAGGAAAATGTCTTCATTTTCCATGGCTGACCTCCATTATACCTTCTCAACTTGCTAAAAATGTGATGTTGCCCTCATAATTATGATGAGTAATCTAATGACAATGATAAGCCCTAAGCAAATCTTGAAGGATTTGAGTAACTACATGAAATACAATGCTACAATGCAACTATCAAGCCTCTAAAATATGTCTAAATTATGCCAAATGAAATATAAATATGCCCATGAAAAAATAACAAGAGTGCAAGAGCATGAGGTT
Source organism: Sequoiadendron giganteum (assembly GCA_007115665.2). Taxonomy (NCBI): domain Eukaryota; kingdom Viridiplantae; phylum Streptophyta; class Pinopsida; order Cupressales; family Cupressaceae; genus Sequoiadendron; species Sequoiadendron giganteum. Next base: position 280,854,422 of record CM021107.1, on the reverse strand, counting down.
GCAAGATGACAAAATGAGACCAAAATTTCCCTTTTATAGAATATGCAATTTTGAGTGAATGGACAAGATAAAAAGTTGACAAGTGCCCTAAAATCAATGGAAAAGATTCAATATGACAACCCATAATTAGGGTTAGGGAAACATTAGGTCAAATTTGAAATGAATGGACAAGATTGATTTTTAGAAAATCAAATCAAGAGTTGACAATGCATGTGACAAGAGATAAGATTGGTAGAGAGGAAGGAAAATTGCAAAAATGCTCCCAACTTTTTTTTTTGGTTTTTAGGGGTTCACACGAACTAGGGTGTTTGTATGGACCTAAAAATTTGTTGGCTCAAACCTCCCTTCGAGTGAACCCTCTTAAATGAAGGGACCGACCTTTTGGCACATTTTTTAAAATGAAGACAAAATAAAATTAAAAAAAAAGGGGGGTTCCTATGGACCCCCTTCGAGCGAACCCCCATTCACCCAAAAGGGTCAAGGGGATTCGCTCGAAGGGGGGGTCCATAAAAACCCCCCTTTTTCCCCCTTCTCCCCCTCTTCTACCAAATATCTGCAAAAATTTTCTTTTCAAAGCTCGGGTTGAGGTTGAAAATGGAGGAGACTTCATAGACCCAATTGGATGATGGTAGTCCTTAGAATGATCTATCAATTAGATATAATTTTAATATGTTTTGGTTTTATTATGTATTTTGTTTAGTTTGATTAAACATAGGTTTTTCATTGAAAACAAAGCTCTCTATTTTGCACATGTGGAAAAATAATAAATTATCAATTTTTTTTATGAAAAATTTGAGCTCACTAGATATTGATGTCCTTGATCCAACAATTTTTTTGTTTTGAATTTTGATACATACTAAAATATTATGTTTTAGCAAGTAAATTATATCTAAATTGTAGCTGGTTTGACTTTGAAACTTAATTAAGAAAAAAATATTCAATGAAATTTTATGAAGCCAATTCCATGCACTACATATCATAGTTGTAAATCTAAATTAAAAACATTAGATTTTTATCCTTCATAGAAAAAAAGTTGTGTTAGCTAGTAACATCACTCTTTAAAAATGGTATTTACTGTTAAAAACTAGTTTTCAAAGGATATGGAAAAAGTGCAATCCGATTTCAAATTTTTTGAAAAAGTATATTTAGAATCTACAAAAAAAATGTGAAAAACCACTATATTGCATCATCTTCAAATTCCTCACGGTTTAGCCACTATAGGTGCCTGAAAGTGAATATTTAGTTAATTTTTTTTAATCTCAATTTCTAGTTTGGAAAAGAATTGTAAACTAGTATTATGGGATCATCCTATTATTTCAATTCACTTCAAAGTTTAATTACTCAAAGGGGGTCTGATTGAGGCAGACCCCATCCACTAACAAAACAACATTTTTCTCTCTCTTGATGTGTGTTTTGCAGATTTATGTGAATGAGACTCATTCGCCCAACCTGGCATATTAGTATCGTGAAATTTTATGATCACCATCTAGAAAATCCCAATTAACTCTCAGAGAATCCCATATATTGCCCTAAAAACCCTAGAGTGGGACTAAATTGTCCAACCTACCGTATTAGTCCTAGTGCAATTTGAGATAGAAATTTCTAGGGTTTACAAACCTTGTTTTGGCCTCTCCACTCCTCTAGGTACTTTTTAGTTTCATTATGTTTTTCAGTTTGATTTCATGCTTTCAAGTTTCTAGGGTTTGTTGGTAAGTGTTTACATTTCTCCTTTGAAGGTTCATTTAATGGTGAACCCTCATCCATAACACTAATCAAGTCACTTGGTTGAGGGATCTAGGTTTCCTAATGAACTAAACTGTGAAATAGGTCCAATTCCTTATTTGAAAGGTGGAACACCCATTTCCCTTTTGTTCAGTTGCAAAAATGCCCAACACCACACTTTTAATATAAAATTAACTTTTTAGAGATTTAAAAAAAAATTGTCATAGTAAAGGCACAAAATGGATATTTTTTGAAAATTTAATTTTATCAATTAAAATCATGAATTAAAAGTAAAATTGAGGCCTTATGCTTTGTTAAATGTAAGCATGAAAATAATTCAAAACAAGAGAAGATGAGGAGAATTGCCTCAATCATGAACACACAAAAATTACTAAATTTCTCCAATTTGAGGTTTCAATCCAGATACCAATTCATCCTACATTCAACCATGTTCCTTGAAATCCTATTTTCATCCAAACAAATTCATTCCCAAGAATTTCCATTCAAATCCTTTCATTTTTCATTTGAGGGAGAGAGGAGGTTTTGAGAGCAAAAATGCTTCAAAAATGAATACTCCCAATAAAAGGATAAGTCTAACCTTTTATCACTTTTCACTTGTAATTTCATTTTATTTATTTATTTTATTTTTCCATATATTTCTATTGCTTTATTTTTACTTCCATAAAATACATTTGACAATTAAATTAAAATGTCTAGTTCATTTTCTTTTCCAAATGAAATAAAATAATATTATTTAATCCTTTTTCAAAAAATCAAAATATTTTAATGAATTTTCTAAAGCCCAAATAAAATTTAAAGACAATTTAACTAATTGTAAGAATTAAAAAATATTTTTTAAAGCATATCAAATTGCAAATTTTTCCATTTCGATTTCTTGATTCCTAATGCATTAGGTTCTATTCACAGACAAGATTTAATATTTAAAACATAACTGTATACAAATGGGAAATAAACAATCATAATATAATTCACACAATTATTATGTTTTTTCACAACAAAGAGTCTTGACGTACCATCGATTTGTATCCAGAACCATAAGGGAAAAAATGGCTCATCTCACAATCAATTGAGCACAATAGAAGTTACCAAAAATAATAGACTAGAGTGACATATTCAAGTAACCATCATTGGGGGATAACATAGACTTAAATATAGGTGGAGAAATAAATTTGTACCTATAACCACTCAATGCGCACATCAAGCATCCTTTCTTGAAATATATAATAGTCAAAGAACATGAAAAATAACCAATGGGGTTCAACATCATATATCATCTAGTCATGAAATAAATCACTATGGTAATAAAAAAACATAATACATGCATCTCAAATAATACAAGCTTAATGAAATACATCATGTCCTCACAAGGAACTTAGTGTTGGTGTGTGAAGTCCAACGGTCACATTGACCATGAAACCTCACCTTCTATTGCCCCCTCTTTGAAGAGTCATTTTGCACAAGCCATTAAAAACTATTCACTTGCTCATTGTAATGGATGATAAAAACTATGTACTTTGCTGTGACAATTAATAAAAGAGATTGTCCCCTGCCCCCGTGGATGTAGCCAATTTTGGTGAACCATGTAAATTTGTGTCTTGTGTGTTCTCTATTTTAAAAACTTGTTTATCTAATCTCATTATTTAAAAATTGGTATCAGAGCTTGGTGAAGAAGCTCGACGAAGAAGTTGTTTTGGAAATCGATGAAGAATTTCTAGAATAATGGAGGAAGTGGATAAATGGAAAATTGAGAAGTTTTCTGGGAAAAAAATTGGGCTATGGAAAGTATAGATGGAATCATGAATGATTAAGCAAGATCTCTCACTCACACTAGAAGGGAAATCCAAAGGAAAAGGTTCTATGACTGACGAGGAGTGGGAGAAATTAGATAAGAAAGCAAGGGCCACAATATTTCTTTCATTGTCCAACAACGTTCTCTTCAATGTATCGGCTGAGAAGACATCAAAGCAATTATGGGATAAAATTTTTGACATGTATGAGATGGCATCAGATTCAAATAAGGTTTTTATTATGAAGAAGTTATATATTTTTTAAATGAAAGAAGGTGGGATCATGTCCAATCACCTAAATGAATTTATTACTTTGGTCACCCAATTGATTTCAATGGGTATAAATTTGGATGATGAAATTTAAGCTATTCTATTATTATGCTCTTTTCCGAATAACTGGGAAGGAGTTGTGATGACAGTTAGCACTTTGGTGGCTTCCAAGAGTAAATTAGAATTTGATGATGTTGCAACCACTCTTCTTAGTGAAGACATGAGGATAAAAAATCAAGAACCCTCAACTGCTGATGCCTTGATTAATGTCAATTTTGTCAATAGAGGAAGGTGTCAAGATAGAGGCAAAAATAATAACAGAGGAAGGTCCAAATCTGCAAGAAGATCGAAGCCTAGGAGCAAAAAAGGTGATTGTTTGTTTTGTGGCAAAGTGGGTCACACTAAAAAGAATTGTTGGCATTAAAAAAATGCACAAGAAAAGGTAAATGACAATTAAGTCAACATTGCATATGAAAAATATGATGGCATTCTAGTTTTATCAACAAGTAACACTACTATGGATTCATGGGTAAGTTTAGAAGAGTTTTTCTTGGTGATAACAAAGAATGTGAAATAATAGGCAAATGTGATGTGACGTTGCAATTGAAAAATGGAAACAAATGGATTTTGAGGGATGTAAGACATGTTCCCACGTTGGCAATAAATTTGATATCCGTAGGCAAAATTTATGCTCAAAGGTGTAAGATCAATTTCTCCTTAGAATATTTGAAGGTAACCAAGGGTGCCTTGGTGATTGTAAAAGGAAAAAAATTAGGTAGCCTATATGTCTTAGAATGTCATGTCAAAGTGGGAGTTGCAATGGTGGTTGTGGAAAATGGTACAAAGTTTTGGCATAAAAGTCTCAGACACATGAGAAAATGAGGACTTGAAGTTATGCTAAAGAGGGATCAACTTCCCGGTTGAATTCTATTGACTTGGAAATGTGTGAGAATTTCCTCTATGGAAAACAAATATGGACTAGCTTCTTGACAACCGACCATGACAAGAAATATACAGCCTTTGAAATCATGCACTCAATTTTTTTGGTCCTACATAGGTAACCTCCATTGGAGGAGCTAATTACTTCATTATTTTTCTTGATGATTGTACTAGAAAAGTATGGATTTAAATGCTCAGTAGACAATTAGAATTATTTTCAAAATTTATAACTTTTAGCCACTGTTGAGAATCAAATTGGGCACAAAATATTTTTTTAAAAAATAGATAATGGGGGAGAATTAAGTTCTTTGGAATTTGATACCTTTTGTGCAGATAATGGCATTTGTAGGATTAAGATAGTTCCTTTTACCCCTCAGGAAAATGGTGCAACTGAGAGGTTGAACAAAATGATTCTTGAGAGAGCTCGGTGTATGCTCTCTAATGCTGGATTGGGGAAATAATTTTGAGAGAAGGCTTGTAATACAATAGTCTACTTGATCAATTGAGCTCCTTCATATCGATTGGATCTTGATATTCTAGAGTAGAGATGGCTAAGCAAACAAATCTCTTACAATCACCTACGTGTGTTTGGTTTTGAATCCTTTGCTCATGTTCCAAAGGAGCAACGAAAAAAGTTAGATCCCAAATCAAAAAGGTGTATATTTATTGGTTATGGTGAGGAAAAATTTGGTTTCAAAATTTGGGATCCAATTGCCAAAAAGTTTACTCGCAGTAGGGATGTTGTTTTCAATGAAAAGGTGTTCCCAAGTTAGCTAAAACAAGAGACAAAAGACAAAGAATATATGCTTGTTGATGTGTTTAAAAGTGGGACTGGTAAGTTTAAAAGCCTCCAAATGCTATGTAGCCTAATAATATATGTGTTCTGTGGACTCAACAGTCTCTACCATCATTACCATTAAATGAATATTTTCCATCATTGTCAATGCAAGAAGCTTCTTTTCCAACACATTCACATATAAATTCCACACTACCTTCTCAACATACTATGCCCCTATTGCATGATTCTATGTTACCTACCCGTGCTCCTATTGGAGGTGAAAATTCAACGTAGTCCTTAATTCCATCACTGCCAAGTTTCAAAACCTTCATGCAAGGTTTAAATATTTCTCCACTTGCTATCTCCACATGCCATGCTCATTCTCAAACATTTCCTCACTCAAATTCCACGTCGTGTCCTCTATTTTCTCATGTTGGAAGTGATTTAAATCCATCACATGAAGTGGGACATTTAACACCCACACAACTCTTTGATCATTCTATGCAACCATTTCATATTATTTCTCAAGAAATGACGAAATCACCTAACAAATGCATGGAAAATGGTAGCCATATAAGAAATGAGAAATAGTGTGTTGCCTCAGTCATCAAAAGTTGTTGATTATAGTATTTTTACTCAAAATAATGTATTGCAAATGAAAAATGTTGAAGGTAACTTGTAGGAATAGATCAATGTATAAGGAGTAGTTCCTCAAGTGCGGAGTGTTGGAAGAATGAAGAAGATCACATCCCTTGATATAGTTTTGTTGTCATTGATGTCATTATAATATATGAGTTGCAAACTACATGATCCAAGTCTTTGTACTCTAGTATTCTGAACTGGTAATACAAAATAATCCTCCGGTATATTTCTCCGAATTTCCTCTCCGATAATTGTTGTTATCTCAGATTTTGGGAAATGGTCTGTGATTGGTAAAAACATGCATGGACGAGATTTCATGCATACAGGTTCTCATGGTCACCTCCAATATCATTCTATTGATTACATTTTTTTCATTAGGTCTATTGCTTGCTGACCTAACAAGCGGGTGAAAAATGAAATGGATTAAATTTTGTTTGTATAATCTATGCCGACATATTGTCGCATGCCAGATGGTTGAATTATTTTAAAGGAATTTTTGTGTTTCCTTGAAGCCGACCTAATTGATTAACTTATGAACAATCAAATATATATACAAGGTGTTTTTAAAGATATACATAGTAGTATATATTTATGTGAATGTTGGTAGATTGTGTGTGGAAGCGAAGAAAGCAAAGTATGATCTGCTAGCATGCGAATTTCTTGTACTACAAAGGAACTAAATCTGCAGTAGTGGTGTACTCTTATCAGTTCATTTGTAGCGGTTAGCCATTCTATTACTTTAATTTCTATAGGCAATGAGCCTCTATTTTGGACAGTGAGTAATGGTAGTGAGCCACCCCTTTTGTAATATCTTATAACTAGTTATAATTTATTGTGAGTTAATCCTCACTGTGGTTTTTCCCATTCTGAGTTTTCCACGTAAAAACCTTGGTGTCTCTTGTGTTATGTTCTTAATGTTGAGTTAATGTTTCTTCTTGTTTTGATTATTATATGCATTGGATTAGCTAGATGGTATTTTCTCAATAAGTTTAAGAATATACTAATTCACCCCCCCTCTCAGAATATTGGATATTCAACAATTGGTATGAGAGCTTGGTTCCTTTGGAGAAGTCTAACAACTTGAGAGATATCTTGGAGATTGAACAAATGGTTGATAATCACAACAACACAATAGGAAATTAGTGCCCACTTTTGCACCAGATTTTAGTGTATTTGAGTCCATCAATTGGAGCCATCTCATAATGCACAAGTCAACACAAAAGAATTTCTTTGTTTTATCACCGGATTTTGCACCAGATTTTGTGTCATCTTTAGCATCCACTTTAGTGCCATATTTTACGTCAAAAATTTGGTGCCAGTAACAACGTCTTCTTTAGCATTAAGAATAGCATCAGAAAATGGTGCTAGAAATAGCACCTAAATTGGCACCCAATTTGGCTTTCGGTTTTGCTTCCATGTCTACTTCCATGTTTGCTTCTAGTTTTGATCCCAGTTTTGCTTCTAGTTTTGCTTCTAGTTGTGCTTCTGATTTTTCTTCCACTTTTTCTTCCAATTTTGCTTCTAGTTTTGCTTCTGATTTTGCTTCCAATTTTGCTTCCAGTTTTTCTTCCAGGTTTGCTTCCAGTATTGCTTCCAATTTTGCTTCAAAATTTTCTTCTAGGTTTGCTTCCATTTTTTCTTCCGGTTTTGCTTCCACTTGTGCTTCTAGTTTTGCTTCTAGTTTTTCTTCTAGTTTTGCTTCGAGTTTTTCTTCCAATTTTGCTTCCAATTTTTCTTCCAATTTTTCTTCCGATTTTTCTTCCAATATTACTTCCAGTTGTTCTTCCAATTTTTCTTTCAGTTTTGCTTCAAATTTTTCTTCCAAATTTGCGTCCAATTTTGCTTCCAATTTTTCTTCTTGCTTTGCTTCCATTTTTTCTTCTAGGTTTTCTTTCTATTTTTTTTCCAATTTTTCTTCCAAGATTGCTTCCGGTTTGCTTCTAGTTTGGCTTCCATTGTTTCTTCCTTTTTTTCTTCTAAAAATGCTTCTTGTTTTGGTTTCTTTTTTTCTTCTAAAAAATGCTTCTTGTTTTGCTCCTGGTTTTGTTTCCATGTTTGCTTCTGGTTTTTCTACCAATTTTTCTTCCAAGATCGCTTCTAGTTTGTTTCTAGTTTGGCTTCCATTGTTGCTTCCTTTTTATCCTCTAAAAATTCTTCTTGTTTTATTTCCATTTATTAATTTAATATGTTTTAATTCAATTTTATTAGTTAAATATATGATGCCTCTTAAATAACTCATAGAATTGTAGAGTAAGTAATTTAATTATTTAACTCATATGATGAAATAACAAGATAATTACATATAAAAAAAATAACAAGATAATTATTTTATGTTTTTGCTAGTTAAATCACTACCAAAATGATACATGTCCAATAGTCGACATAAGTCAAAATGATACATGTAAAAATGATATAAGTAAAAATGATAAATTATGTAACTCAAATTGATACAAGTCAAGATGATACATGTCCAAATGCTATAAGTGAAAATGATAAATTTCAATATGATACAACTCAATAATATGGTACTGTTGATAGTAACCATGAAAAGAGGCATCATAACAATAAATCAACAATGATCTATGATGCAGTCTATATGATCATGAATTCCACTAGGTACTACTATAAACTATCTCATCATAATCAACACTATTATGATCATCATCATCATAATGATATACTAGCAATGATCCATGAAGCAACCTATATGATCATGAATGTTGTTTGGTACTACTAGAAACTGCCTTATCATGATCATCACCATCATGATGATCATCATGATGATCATCATCATTATGATGATCATCATTGTCATCATCCTCTACCATTTGATTGTTAGTGGTAGAAACAATATTTTTCAGATCTATATCATGATGAGGATCATCTTGATCTTCTGGAAAACCCGTGCTTTGCAAAAAAAAAAAACATTTAAAATGAAAATTTATTATTTATTTCATGCAATAATTTATTTTTTGTTATATATATAATATTGAAACATATGAGATGAAACCATAATCATATTATATCATATCAAAGTTACAACTAATCTTTGATTTCAATGATGTAAAACATGAAACAATTCTAATAAAAGTTAGTAAAGATCATAAAAAAATTTGTTATACAATTTAACTATCAACTGTAAATTTTCTTACATAAAATTAAGTGCCAACCCTCTGCAAAAGAATGAGGAGACTTCAAGAAGATTGGCTATAGGGGGAATTTGTATAGGAGATGGACATGGCTCTTCCAATCCATCCACTGAGATGGTTTCACACAAAAATGTGGAAGATATCACCGTTTCTAGAGAGCTCATGATTCAGGTTGATATGAAAAATGATGTTGTTCTGGTACCCATATATGGCATCATGGTTCTATTTCATGTAGCCACCATCAAGAGTGTTACAAGACAACAAGATGGAGGGAATTCTTTATAAGGATAATTTTCAATGTTCCAGGTTTCGAGTTTAATGCCAACTACATGCCAACATTGAAATTCCCTAGCATTATTTATGTTAAGGAAATTTTCTTTAGATCCAAGGATTCAAAGCACATCAAAGATGTGGTAAAAATGATTAATTACCATAGACAATCTGTGGAAATGAAAGAGTTTGAAAAGGAAGAGAGAGCTACACTGGTGACTCAGGAGAAACTTTAGCTTTAAAAAATAAAGGCAATTAGGCTGACAAACTTGTGGATCAGGCTAGCATTTGGTGGAAGAGGAAGAAAGATGACTAGAACTCTGGAGGCCCACCATAATGGATTTAGGTATTCAACCATGAGAGCACAAGAGAGATCTGATTTCATGTATCAAAACATTAAGCATGCATTCTTTCAGCCAGTGGAGAAGGAGATGATTAATTTGCTTCATTTTCATTTGCATAACATTATCATGGCATGGGAACCAAGAAGACCAAGGATGTCCAGTTTTATGTGGAAGTAATGGATGTGGTCCAAAATTTAGGAGGGGAAAGAAGGTCAATGTATGATCCTGATGAAATTGAGGAAGAACAACAAGAGAGGGATAGGAAAAACAAAATCAATGCAAAGTTTCAAGGTATTGGGACTGGAAAATCTGGCATTTTCCACTAGCCTCTACCTCACCTACCTTCCATATACCATAGAAATACACCACCCTTTAATTTTATGATCAATACAAATTATATAAATTTGTGTGACCAGATCCATATTATAGCCTCCATTGCACCCATAAAATTGGAATCCCATAGTCTTTCCCCCATTCCTAATGAAATTCAATACCATCAGCCTAACAATGCTTCATCGACAGAACCCCCATCACAACCCTGCTGATGGCCTAATGAAAATAGCTCACAACCTAGTATTAGAGTAACAATACCCTAACGGGCTAAATCCTAAGGTGCTCTCCTCGATATACCGATATAGTCAACAAAATTAAACACATCATGTTAATAGATAAACATCGGTGGAATAAATTATGGCATTCCCTTGATGGGCCAATATAACCATGAATTATCAAGTGCATAGAGTATATTGGGGGAACTAGGGTTCATCGGAGAAATATTATCTGGCATCCTACTGATAGACTAAAGGAAAGGTGTTCATCGGTGGAGAACGTGGCTATCGGTGAAAGAGGAACCATAGTCTCACCAATACGGTGATAACAATTATTAATAACTAATGTGACATCTCAAGGCATCATCGAGATACCAAAATGAAATTTCAAAAAAGTTACAAATAATATGTTATTCCAATGATGTAAAACATGCAACAATTCTAATAAACGTTAGTAAAGATTATAAAAAAGTTATTATACAATTTAACTATCAACTATAAATTCTATTACATAGCCTTAAGTGCCAACCCTCTACAAAAGAATGAGGAGACTACAAAAAGATTGGTTGTAGGGGGAATTGGTATAGGAGATGGACATGGCTCTTCCAATCCATCCACTAAGATGGTTTCGTACAAAAATGTGGATGATATTCCCATTTCTAGAGAGCTCATGATTTAGGTTTTTATGAAAAATGTTGTTCTAGTACCCATATATGGCATCATGGTTCCATTTCATGTAGCCACCATAAGGAGTGTTACAATCCAACAAGATGGAGGGAATTATTATATAAGGATAATTTTCAATGCTCCAGGTACCATATTTAATGCCAACTATATGCTAACATTAAAATTCCCTGGCAGTATTTATGTTAAGGAAATTTCCTTTAGATCCAAGGATTCAAAGCACATCGACCATGTGGTACAAATGATTAAATCCCATAGATGATATACAATAATGAAAGAGTTTGAAAAGGAAGAGAGAGATACACTGGTGACTCCAGAGAAACTTCAACTTTCAAAAAAAGGCAATTAGGCTGGCAGACTTGTGGATCAGGCCAAAATTTGGTGGAAGAGGAAGAAAGATGACTAGAACTTTGGAGGCCCACCATAATGGATTTCTCTATTCAACCATCAGAGAAAAAGAGAGATCTGATATCATGTATCAAAATATTAAGCATGCATTCTTCCAGCCAATGGAGAAGGAGATGATTACTTTGTTTCATTTTCATCTGCATAACCATATCATGGTGTGGGAACTAAGAAGACTAAGGATGTCCAGTTTTATGTGGAGGTAATGGATGTGGTCCAAAATTTAGGAAGGGCAAGAAGATCAATGTATGTTCCTGATGAAATTGAGGAAGAACAACAAGAGAGGGACTAGAAAAATAAAATCAATGTAGAGTTTCAAGGATTTGTCAAGCGAGTAATAGAGCTATGGGAGTAGCCTCATCTAAAATATTCTGAACTAGAGTTTGATGTACCATTTAGAGAGGTTGGTTTTCATGGAAGAGGAAGAAAGATGATTAATTTTATTCATTTTCATTTGCATAACCATACCATGGCGTGGGAACCAAGAAGACCAAAGATGTCCAATTTTATGCGGAGGTAATGGATATGGTCCAAAATTTAGGAGGGGCAAGAAGGTCAATGTATGATCCTAATAAAATTGAGGAAGAACAACAAGAGGTGGATAGGAAAAATAAAATCAATGTAGAGTTTCAAGGATTTGTCAAGCGAGTAAGAGAGCTATAGGAGCAGCCTCATCTAAAATATTTTGAACTAGAGTTTGATATACCATTTAGAGAGCTTGGTTTTCAAGGATTTCCTTTAAAAACCTCTACTTTTATTGTTCCTATGGTAAACTATTTGGTAGAGTTGGTGGAATTACCTTTCTTAGTAATCTCTATTAGTGAGATTGAGATTGTTAGCCTTGAGAGAGTAGGACTTGGGAAAAAGGAATTTGATATGTCTATTATTTTCAAAGAATTCAAGTGGGATGTACTCCACATTGACGCCATTCCTCAATCTTCACTTGATGGCATTAAGGAATATCTGAACTCTATGGTTATAAAGCATTATGAAAGTATAATGAACTTGAATTGGTGATCAATTTTGGAGACTATTACTGATGATCTAGATAAATTTATTAAATATAATGGTTGGAAATTTTTTAATATGGAAGCAAGTGATTCTGATTTTGATAATTTAGAAGAGTTAGATCAAGGATATGAACCCTCTAATGTAGAAGAGTAATCAAAATTAGATGAGGAATTTTCAGAAGATGAATTTCTTGTGGATTCAGATGTGGAAAAATAAGAAGAAGAATATTTTGAAGAGGAGGAAGGTAAAACATTGGATGAATTAGAAGTTGAAGCCAAAAATGCAGATAAGGAAAAATGAGATGAGTTTGACAGTGAAGAGAAAAAGCGGTGAAAAAAGGTAAAAGCTACAGGGAAGTCTCAGGCACTTGATATTAGAGATTCAAGAGGAATGCCTACCAAGAGGCATATAATCAGATGAATTGATTTCATCTACATCCTTCTACTATTTATTCATGCACATAAATGGTTCATTTGTTTATGCAAATGATGCATATATGTTAACTAGATCAGTGTTGCTACTTCGGTAGTTTGACTTCTATGACAAGTAGCCATTAGTCCATTGTGTGTGGGAGCACGTTTTTTTTTTTTAGTTAGATTTTTTGATAGCTCTACTGGGTATTAAGGACATTCCATTTATATTTTGAATGTTAAAAATTCTAGTATTACATGGTTATCTATGTTGATCAAATCAGGTTGTAGGGTTTTTACTATTGATTTATTTATTTATGGAGTTTTTTAACTTGGAAGATAGGAATTTACTGCCTTTTTTAAAAATTAGATTGACAAATAAAGTGGATGGTTAGCTACAACAAGTGATGTACACTACAAGGATGTGTTAGATCTATAGGATTCCTACCAAGATGTATCAAAACATTCTTACATGTTAAAATAATGGTAGCATCATGAGGAAGGATGGAAAAGATGCATGTGGATCACTTAGTAGAATGGCAACATGAATTCAAGGAAGCACTCCTTCAGATACCAAGGAAGAACTCCTTGAGATACCATGTTTGAGAGAAAAGAAGATAAATCAAATCAACATGGGACTAAGTTACTCAAATGATACAACTCATAACTTAAATGAGGACACTTAAGAGATATTAAAAGACAATGGTGATTAATTAAAAGATGTGATGAAAATAAGGCATGAATGTCACCCACTACCCTTTAAGGCAAAAAATATTTTATTCCTCAACATGAAATAATGGGACAGTTGAGTGGGATCTAGGGCCAACAAAGAAGCACTTTAGAACTCATCCTACACATCAATAAAAAACTCAACACAAGAAATGAAAATTGACATATTAGCACAACAATATCCATCTAAGTTATTGAAACTGAAAGTCAACTATTGATACCTCGTTCTCCATCTAGATTAAAAAATCGGCCCACTTTTTGCTTTGTAAATTTTCCTTTTCAAATTAATTTGTATGTCGGCCATATTTCTCCTCCTATAAAAACATGTCACATGGACTAGTTAAACTAATTGATATGTAATTATTTACTTTTTCCTAGGGAATTAAAAAAAATATCATTTAACATATTAAATATATTTACAAATTTATAGATCAAGGCCTATAAACCTTTCTGGCCATTGTGATGAGTGGCACAAAAGTTTTGAAGCCTAGCCTTGGAGGCCTTGTCCTGAAGCATATACTAATTCAATTTAACTATGCACAAATAAAATTTAAAAATCATTTAATAAATTTCATATAATCTTATGAGAAAATTAAAATACCTACGTACTCTCCTCATCAGACTTCCTCCGTGCTTCAGAATTCTCATATTCTTTTACAAGATCTTTCCATACTTTTGACACTTACATCAATTGGCCTTTTTTTGAGCCTTAGTTGTTCAAGAGGGATTTTTTTATCTTCTTTATTTGGTTGCACCAAAATCTCTTGCAATTTTGAGACATTCACAACTTTACCTTCTTCACAAACCAACCTGTGCCAAATTCAATATCCATGTCATTGATAAATAACTTTTGCACCTGTATGGGTGTCTTTGAGAATGGAAAATGTAGATGGTCTTTGAACCATTGAAGGCATGATTCCTTCAACCTATTCACAAACCCTTTTCCAGCAGTTGTCATTTGGACTTCCCCTGAAACCCTATCGTATTCTATCTTAGTATTGAAGGTACCAATGCAAGATTGAAAAATTGTCATGGTGGAAGAAGTCTATGTCCTAGGAGTGGGTGGGACATTGGAAGCCTCTGCTCCGTATTCTACATTCCTAGAGTTTACTATTATTGATTTCCTCCTAGATATTTTTCTCGATCCAAGACTACTTGGGGAATCAATTGATTCCCTTTGACATGGTTGATTTGATTGCAATGCTTGAGGGGCTTCACTAGATTGGTTTTCTATGTATGTGGCAAGAATTGTCCAATGCACATCATCCAATTTATTCTTTGCCTCTTCCCCCAATATGGAATCCAATGCCTCTTTATCTTTGTCAGTCACATGTCCCTATATATATATAAAATAAATTTCTTCTTTTAAATTTAGAAAATAAAAAACTAAAAAGTAAAAATGAAAGAAACAAGGGAAACATTTACAAATCTATAAATTTACAATGACTTACCTCATTGTGGCGAAAGTCTGCTCCCTTTTTTCTCTTCCCTCTATTGCTTGAAATTTTGGGGCGACCTAGGGAAAATTATTTTTGTCCAATCTGTGGAGGCAAATGAAGTACACACTATTAGGTATGAAATTTTTCATCCAGTTTGTGGTATGAAAGTTTTACCTTGAATGCCTCTCTTTCTAGATTTAAATGCCTATTAATCAATTTCTTGCACACTTGTATAGAATATAAATATATTTGAAAGGATATAAATATATGCAAAATGAAACAAACATATTGTAAAAAAATCAATGCTTGCACACCTATGTGAATGGTAATTTTTAGGGGATAAAAATGGCATGAAGTGTGGTTTTACTGAGAGTTAACACAGATAGGTACCATGATCAAGTCACATCCGTTGATTAGAAATAAAATGGATGTGTGCACACAATCAATTCAAAACCATGAGCTCATTGTTATGTAAAAGAATAAGTGGAAATTAGTAATAGCTAATTTAAGCCTAAAGGTCTCACAAATTTGAGGAAATGATCTATTATTCAACTATCATCTCAAAAGATATCTCCTCATATTGTCTTGACCAACCTCTGTTCCCATGAGAGCTAACTGTAGTGGGGCGGATGTAGTTTAATGACTTATCTTGAAAGCACTCAACTAATTTTTTAGGAAGGAAGTGAGAAAGTTGTCCTCAAAGAAAGGTATGGAAGGAAGGTCTGAGAATTCAAACCGAAAACCTTATTCACAACCCTTTATTCACAATCCTCTCTATTTAATCCAAACAAAAATATTTGTGGGAACGAAAAAAACAAATTGTAACCTTACCTATGGTGTCACAAACTAAATCAATTTTTTGATCTACTTGCTGGTATCCCTCTCTCGTGTTGTTTTTCCCATTTTTGTCGTCTCTTCCTTTGTGTTTCTTCTTTCTCTTGTCATCTCTTCCTTCTTGACGCGAGAAGTTTTAAATTTTTGTCCTTGGTTCAATAGTCGATGCTATTGTCAGCATAGCATAGTGTGCCTAATTTAGCACCGCCTTTCAACCAAAAAATGCAATATATTTGGGATGCAGAAGGTGGCACAAAGTGCACCTCATTTAATGCATAGCAGTGCAAAATGATGTATTTTTCTTGGAAGTTCATAAATAAATTGATCCTAAATGACTTCATCTTCATATGTTCCAAGGGAGCAATCATGGTTCCCTATTTTATCTATTCCTTATCCCATGTCAATTTTGTGAGCTCAGAAATGACCCCTATACAACTAGATGAGTTATCTAAAGTGTGAAATATATGTCTAAAGTGAGGTTTTGTGTTGGATAGCATATTCGTTGAAATGATATAATTTTTGTAGTAAATATTATTTAGTATGTTGTGTATTGTAGGGGTGAGATGAGGCCATGGAAACATATCATGTCATGTTAAATGAGGACACAATGGCTGAAGCGAGACATCAGGTACTCAAATTTTGACTTAACTTATGAAAAAATGATCTGATGGCATTTTGTGATACATCCATCTTTTTTCACAGTATTATTGAAATTTATAATGTATTATCCAATATTGACATAAAGTAATGCATGTTGATTATTTTAGATGGAGATTGGAGAAAATACAAAGCTTGAGCGTTCAACTAGAAAAAGAGGAAGATATGTACATGGACGTGGACCTAAAACTGTTAAATCACGTAGTCGATAGTGGGTGTTTGAGGATATGACAATGGATCTTGCAAACACAAAAAATGACTACACTGAACAAGAGGCTAGTTAGGACTATAGTACATGGGATGAATACTTTGAGAAAATATATGACTAAAGGGCGGGTGCATGGAAATGGGTAGCAATTATGTGGACACCCTCAAAAAAAAAATTGAAAACAATAACACGAGTGCGTTATAACGCACTCGTGTTATGTCTTCTGTTAAACCTAGGCAAGGTCCTGATGGCTACAACTAAAAAGCCATAACGCGCTCGCGTTATCGACTGTTAAAAGCAAAAAAACAAACGCAAATCTCTCATTTGCATTTCGATTGGTTTTTTTGCTGCACCTGCGGCCAAAAACCCCAAAATATCGCACTCGCATTCTAGGAGAAGAATTTCTTCGCCAAGAATCCAAATTTCTTCACAACGATGGTGCCACGACGATGAGGAGTTGTAAGAGTTAAGGATTCTATGATTTTTGTTTTGAATTTGTTAGTTTTAGGTTGAATTTGATATCTATTTGTTTGAATTTTTAGGAGATACAAATCAACCTACAAACCCTCAAAATCCTCAACAGGAGGACCGACCAAAACCTCAAGATCAAAATCAACCACAACATCAACCTCCTCCACCAATCACTCAACCCCCTCCTGGTACTCAACAATATTTAATGAGTGAAATTGAGAACAACAAAAAATAGATTGAGGATTTGATCAATAGGTTGAGTGATCCAAATGGTTCAACCACAGAAAGAATGACCCTAGAAAATTCATTGAAAGATATGTTAACAAACGTAGATTCAATTAGCAAACAAATAATTGGATGGGAAGATATGATGTAGGCGGCTAAGGAGTATTATGCAAATAAACTATCATACAAGGATGTGAAAGATTTAAAAATAACAAAAGGTGATTTGTGCTCATTATTTACCGGCCCATGCACAAATCAAAATCTTACCCTCAATGCGAAGAGGTTTCCTATCCATTGGTGCCACCACCAACAAATGAAGGAGTGGTTTTATGATAGGTGGTACATGGTCTTCGATTACCCACCATGCAACAAATGCGAGGTCCCACAATATTTCCTTAGGAAACTATACAGTGAGTTCATATTGAACAAAATCCCAAATTATTTTGATATAAGGGATTTCCAGGGGAGAGGTGGGGGTCATCTTAGGATAGAACCAGTGCATAGCCGGATCCTACGCGGCAAGGTAGATGAGCTCTCGCTAGGCCACCCCATGCGCAAATTGTTATGCCTTCCATTGTGAAGGAAAGTGTTGACGTAGAGACATTGTAGGAAATCAGCACTTTGGTTCAAAGTGTCATCCATCATAATAGCCCTATTCTACAGCGCCATCTAGGGGAGTCTTCTAGTGGTGGTCTTCAAACACATGTGTGTCAATCTTATGGGGCTACTTGTTCACATGAGCCCACCGACCCTCAGGAGAATGGTACGTAGGATACGTCTGCAACATGGAGATGGAGAGGGCATTTGACATTTTGCATGAGGCATATGACATTGATAGTCAGGTAAAAGTTAGTGCATGTGTTCATTGAATTTAATTTATTAAATTTCGATTTTGAAATGCAAGATTAACTAAAAATGTTTTATGATTTTAATAAAATTGTAGGGTCATAGTGTTGAGACTGGATACACTGACCCCCCACTAACCTATTTTGCAGTACACCTATCACTAGGGTATGTAACTAGTAAACAATTATAAGTTTATTGCATATTAATGGCATTGTTTTATTAATGGTAATTTAATATGCAATTTTGGATGTTGAACAGACTAATATTGGAGGTTTTGATGGAACACTTCCCAGTGGTGGTGGATTTACTCAAACCTTCACGCAGGTAATAGAATAAAGAATTAACTAATGAATCAAGTACTTAATAGATTTGTGTAGTTTATACATGCACGTCGTTGATTATGTTGAATAATTTGTTGTTTTATTTTTAGTTGTTGCGAGATGATACACCTCCGAATGTGACGAGGGCAATGGATATTGGTGTGACATCTACTATACAATCCTCGATGGCTCTGAAAGAAGAGGTATGAGGCAAATTAGTAAATTTTAATTTATATTTGTTGTTATAGATGTTAGTTAGTGAGAAATCAAACCATTATTGATTCACGTAGTTTTTGTCTATTTGTGTGGTTTATACAGGGGTTGAGCACACCTGAGCATGGGCATGAGGATATTTCCCTCGTGGAGAGAGATCGTGAGATGGCTGTAAGTGATTATTTTATCAAATATATCATTTTTTATAATGTAATTTCTATATATTCATGTCTTTACTTCTTATTGTAATAGTTAAAACTTCACCATGAACTAAACCCTAGGAGGAGTAGCAGGAGCACTCCACGAGCGTATAAAAAATGAGTGATAGGCCTATCGCCATCCGAGCGAAAAGGAAAGGGAAAGATTTATTTCCTGGGCATGGAGAGAAATGACTTTTGATTCCAGAGTCCTTTATTCTATGCCTGCATGGTAGTTTTGTACATATTTTTTATTGGACATATTTGACATTGTATGCCTAGATGGCATTCTCGTAAGCCTATATGGATATTTTGTACATATATTTCATACTTATATCAACATATATTTATGTATGCCTACATGGATCTTTGGTTAATACAAATATCTTTTTTTGATGCCTATCCATATTTGCATTCTAAATTGATGGTTCAATAGATATGAGTTACGTATATTCAAGTGTATACTTTACAACTTACATGTATACTTTGTGACTTACGTGCATTTGATTGTATAATTTGTGGCTTACATGTTTTCATGCATATACCTTGTTTTCATGCATATACCTTGTATTCATGCATATACTTTGTTTTAATTTGTGTATACTATGTATTCGTGTGTATACTTTTTGAGGCTTATGTGTTTATGAGTACTTGTAGTTCCCTTATTGACATGTACATGTTCGACTTATTCACATGTATAATTATTAATTGGTTAGCCCTAGCATTGATCTATGCCATCCTCAATGCATGATCCTTGAGATGGAGTAAGTACACCCTCAAGGTCAAAAGGAGTTTCACATGCATTCTTCGTAGGCTCATTTTGGTAGTGAAACCAAAAACCTCTTGCATCATTGAAATGAAAAAAAATTCCTTTATAGCAGGTCTGAAGCCATTATCATTCTCCATCAGTTCTTCATGTATCCACTCCCCATTAATGGTTTTCTCATGACCTTCATGAAACCAAGCACTTATCTCATTTGTGATAGAATAAATGTATGAAGATTTATCTTCCTCCTTATGAACCATTCATTATCATGAGAGATGGGTTCTTGTGAACCACTACTAATGAATCATGGGTCAATGAGTTTGACTTGTAAAAATACATGATTGAATCCTGATAGCAATATCACAATATTTATATATCTAAATGTGTTATTTCCTTCAGCTAAAATTTGTGCTTATACTTATGTGATTGATGTATGTTTTTGTATGGGATCATAGTAATTTCTATTTGATGATGCTATTGTGTATTTAAGGTTTATTTATTAAATGGTGCATGAAACAAGTTTTAAATCCTTACAAATCTTTGAATTTCTTAGGTTTTTCTATTTGTCAGGTTTGGGCTCCAGTGCGAGTCCAAGTCAAAAAATGGCTTGTCAAGTCTGAGGCGAGTCCTAGTCTTGTAACATTGGTGTGAACACATTGAGGAATAATGTATATGCCGATGAAGAGAGAACCCATCCTTGTTTTCAAACAAACCATGGTATAGATATGGTTGGTTGAGATAAAACATCACTCTCCTGGATAGTTCAAACCATAATATTTCATGGCTACAAACACACCTTCATTATGTGTGTTCTTGATCCTACTGAAGAAATGGTGGAACATGTTGTAGATGAAATATTGCAACCCTAAGTCCACAAGAAGGTTACTTGTCCTGATTTCCACAAATGTCTTTAAGATGTTCATCCTTGAGCAATGTGAACTATTGATGTTATCTAGATCTTTGAAACTATCTGCAATGATGTGCAATACTATAGAAGCTAGAGCTATATATAATACTACAAATGATTGCTCAATGGAATCCTGGTAGCAATATCACAATTTGACACATTGTAGAAAATACCTCCTACTTATCA
Organism: Sequoiadendron giganteum; assembly: GCA_007115665.2. NCBI lineage: Eukaryota > Viridiplantae > Streptophyta > Pinopsida > Cupressales > Cupressaceae > Sequoiadendron > Sequoiadendron giganteum. Next base: position 280,833,444 of record CM021107.1, on the reverse strand, counting down.
ATTGATGAGCTAAAGTGATGGGGAGTCCTATCCCTCAAGAGAACTCTTGCTCTTCCCAAGACCTATTCTTTGGTCTTCCTAGGGTATTCCTCTCTAACCTACTCAGGTATCACTCCTAAACCCCTCTCACCACGTAAGAATCTCCACCAATTTCAAATTCTTCTCCATCACTCCCAATGCACCACTAAGCTTCCTTGGGCTCCACATTGACCCAAAGTGTCCTAACCACTCCAGGGCTAGGGAAGGGTATCCTAGTTGTCCCTTTGTTAATTTTTCTCCTCACTGATCCATCTTATTGGATTCTTTCACCTTTTACCCATCGCTTTCTTTAAAATCTTAATTTTAGGCCTTGTAGCCTTCTGCCCGAATTTGGCCTCCTAGAACCCATTTTCTTGACTTTTCTCACAAAAATTCTTAACAACCCCCAAATTTTTTTGTAGATTATTTCTTTTGACCATCAAGGCTCCAATATTTAATAGGCCTTAGGTCATACAAGTGTCCGTACATATGATTGTCCTCAAACCCCCTATTTTCAAGGGTTCTTAGGGTTTTTGGCTCTTTTTCCTTTTTTGAGGGCTTCAACGACCTCCTCAACTCTCCTCCTAGCACACACATGACTGAGATACATGTGCCTACACTCCCATACTATTGATTGGCACAAAAAAATCCATTTAGCAACTCTCCTTGCTGCTCTCCTCTCCAAGCTACTAGCCAGAATGCACTTGCACTCGCTTAGTGCTTGATGATTTCATCACCTTCCCTGCAAAAAAAGACCCCAAAACCTATATGTACACTATTTGCACAGTCCCCAACTTGATTCCAAGTGGGACTCATAATTCACAAAACTGGCCTAAACTGACAATGAGACCAAGAACACCAAAAACTTGCAAAAAGATAACCGGTCGGTTTAGATGACTAATCTAATGCCACACAAGGTAAGTAAGTGACACAAATGGAAGACTCAAAGCATCAGATAAGTCCTTTCAATCCATTCTTGACTGGATGAAGGCTCAAACACAAAAAATCAATGAAAACTTGCTCTCTTCCAATCACAAAAATGTACTCTCCAAGTCTCAATTCATGAAAAAAATCCTCCAACCCAGGTATTAGGGTTTTTATGACCTTATATAACTTTCTCCCACGTGCTAGGACCCTTGGGTCAGGCTTAGAGCATCATTAATGCCATTTTCCAACTTTTAGGATAAATAGCCAAGGCAACATTGCTCAAAATGTTCACAGTGTCCAAGACTTACCCAAACCGCAAGCCCCTAAGAAACCTATTTCCAATTCACTCATCAAAAACACTCATCAAAAGTACACTGGATTCTGCCTTTTCCACTGTGCCTTCTTGGGGAAAAAACTTCGTGGTTAAGCACTTGAGCTGGAGTATACTAGAATGGGTGACCTCCCGGGAAGGCCTAGTGCCTCACCTCTATGAACACCACTTAGATGCAATGAGTGCTAAGTGGTCCATTCAATATCATTTCAAATTTGTTGCTTTAAGCAACTTACAAATTTGCAACATAAGACTCCTCCAACCTAAGGGATCGATCTGGTGGAACATAGCTCAGAGCGATTCCACGTGTTTCAATGCAAAAGAGGACCATGCCTAGTGTAAAAATACCTATTTGGATATGTTGGAATAGTCCGCTTGGTCACACAAGTTGCACCACTCTGCAACTTTACACTGCTTGCATTTGATGCTTTTTCGATCAAGTGAAAATTCGCCACCACTAGAAAACCACTCCAAGATAGCCAAAATCGAGAGAGGTTTTTGTAGAAAGGCTCAACATGATCCTATAGGATTAGATGAGAATTTTCTAAGCATCATGACATCTGAGTAATAGCATGCTGAAGTTTGCAGCCATTTTGCACTTTGGACCCTTAAGGGATCGATCCGGTGGAACATAGCTCAGAGCGATTCCATGTGTTTCAGTGTGAAAGAGGACCATGCCTAGCATAAACATACCTATTTAGATGTGTTGGAACAGTCCGCTTGGTCACACGAGTTGCAGAGTGAAAGTTGCAACACTTTGCAACTTTGCATAACTTGAATTTGACACGTTTTCCATCAAGTGAAAATCCATCGCCATGAGAAAACCACTCCAAGATAGCCAAAATCGAGAGAGGTTTTTCTAGAGGGGTCCAACATCTTTCTATAGGATTAGATGAGAAGTTTCTAAGTGTCATGGTATCCAAGTAATAGCATACTGAAGTTTGCAGCTATTTTGCGCTTAGAACCCTTAAGGGATCGATCCGGTGGAACATAGCTCAGAGCGATTCCATGTGTTTTGGTTCAAAAGAGGACCATGCCTAGTGTAAAAATACCTATTTGAATGTGTTGGAACAGTCTGCTTGGTCACACTAGTTGTAGAGCAAAAGTTGCACCACTTTGCAACTTTGCACAACTTGAATTTGACACGTTTTCCATCAAGTGAAAATCCGCCGCCACGAGAAAACCACTCCAAGATAGCAAAAATCAAGAGATATTTTTCTAGAGGGGTCCATTACCTTTCTAGAAGATCATATGAGAAGTTTCTAAGTGTCACGCTATCCAAGTAATAGCATGTTGAAGTTTGCAGCTATTTTGCACTTTGGACCCTTAAGGGATCGATCTGGTGGAACATAGCTCGGAGCGATCCCATGTGTTTCGGTGTGAAAGAGGACAATTCTGTCATAAACATACCTATTCAAACATGTTGGAACAGTCCACTTGGTCACACGAGTCACAGAGCGAAAGTTGTACCTCTTTGCAACTTTGCACTGCTTGAATTTGACACTTTTTCCATCAAGTGAAAATCTGCCACCATGAGAAAACCACTCCAAGATAGCCAGAACCGAGAGAGGTTTTTCTAGAAGGTCTCAACATATTTTTGTAGGATTAGATGAGAAGTTTCTAAGTGTCACGATATCTAAGTACTAGCATGCTAAAGTTTTCAGCCATTTTGCACTTTGGACCCTTAAGGGATCGATCCGGTGGAACATATTTCAGAGCAATTCTACGTGTTTCGGTATGAAAAAATACCATGCCTAGTGTAAATATACCTATTCGGACATGTTGGAATAGTCCGCTTCATCACACAAGTTGTAGAGCGAAAGTTGCACCACTTTGCAACTTTGCACTGCTTGAATTTGATAATTTTTCCATGAAGTGAAAATCTGCCACCACAAGAAAACCACTCCAAAATAGCCAGAACAGAGAAATTTTTTTCTAGAGGGGCCAATGCCTTTCTGTAGGATCAAATGAGAAGTTTCTAAGTGTCACGGTATCCGAGTACTAGCATGCTAAATTTTGCAACCATTTTGCACTTTGGACCCTTAAGGGATCAATCTGGTGGAACATAGCTCAGAGCGATTGTACGTGTTTTGGTGTGAAAAAAGACCATGCATAGCATAAACATACCTATTCGAACATGTTGGAATAGTATGCTTCGTCACACAAGTTGCAGAGCAAAAGTTGCACCACTTTGCATCTTTGCATTGCTTGAATTTGACACTTTTTCCATCAAGTGAAAATCCACCACCACGAGAAAACCATTCCAAGATAGCCAAAACCGAGAGAGGTTTTTCTAGAGGGTTCCAACGTCTTTCTGTAGGATTAGATGAGAATTTTCTAAGTGTCACGGTATCCGAGTACTAGCATGTTGAAGTTTGCAGCCATTTTGCACTTTGGACCCTTAAGGGATCGATCCGATGGAACATAGCTCGGAGCGATTCTACATGTTTTGATGCAAAAGAAGACCATGCCTAGCATAAACATACCTATTCCAATGTATTGGAATAGTCCGCTTGGTCACACGAGTTGTGGAAAAATGTGTACAAATTGTTTACATGACCTTTATATGATCTTTTTCACATTGTTTACATTTCAAAATTGAAAGTTTGCAAATTTTCCTACTCAAGGCATTTACAGAACAAGGTGCTACTACACCAAACATGAACTTCAACCTTAAAATATTTGAGTATATCTCATTATGTAATTAAATATTATTACAATGCCTATGGTACTTTGTTCTCTCAGATCTTTTACAATGTTACTCATACATTCAAGATTCTCTTTAAATGTCTACATCATAGGTGCTCATCATGAGGTTAACTTCAAATGAGTAACTTGAGATTCCCTCGCTAAGCTTCACATGCTGTCTTATAATGGCTTGAAATCAAAATTGAGATTTGTCAAAATCATCAAAATAAGTATGCTGTATTGCTTTTTTGGCTGAGATTTTCTTTGATGGCTCTTAAATCAGCATTTTCCGCAATGAAAGATCAATCAACCCTTAGTAGTTTACTTACAAATACACAAAGTAAAAGAGAAAAAGAAAGAGAATCCAAAATGGACATGAAATAAAAATAGATGGAAGGCACTTACAAATGTTGCATGCAGGCATCAAAATAAGGATGTTGCATTACTTTTCTGGTTGACATTCTCTTGGATGGCTCATATATCTGCATTTTTTGCAAGGGGACAACAATGACTATAAAAGAAGATGATAGCATTGGCATCAAAAAAATTAATGTGCATACAAGTATAAATTAATAAGAACCAATGTGCATATACTTAAAAATTAATCCAACGAACCATCTAGGTCTGCTCTACTCTTTATTGTGTCAAGTATTGCCTCATGGTCAGACTCATAGACCTTCCATAACGTCTTGTTCAAAGGTCTACCCCCATATTTTTTCAAATGAACATTGGATGCCACGAAAAGGTTTGAGTAATGAAGAATCTTACGATGCATGTCAAAGTCCCAAAATAGCCAATGTTTAACACTTGAATGTGGGTACCTTCTAAGCCATGTTCCAATAACCACAACTAAGCCTATATGGTATTCGATGTTTTCTCCATCTATAACTGGGGCCTCCAATTTATTTTTGGTCTCAACACAATGACACAAGTAATAGTCTATTCCCTCTTCATTATCTTCATCTGCAATAATTGCATAAACATGCCCTGCATTGATATGTGCAAAAAATCTCTTGAAATTTGCCAACATTATGAATATAATACAAAGTAAGATCTAACAATATGGAATGTCAACAACTAAGAAAGTAGATATATCACCTCGTTGAACTAGATCTGATATGTGGTCAAAGTTGACCGATGATTCTATCTGTGTCAGTTCCAATGCCGTCGAAGGGTGATACATGTGAAGTGGGCTAAGATAACTTGTGAACCATTTGTCAACCCACTCTCCTGACTCACAATCATTCCAGTCTTGCATTGTACATGAAGAACAAAAGCATGCCATCTTTTGTGTATTGATACTCCATGAACCTGTATTTGAGCTAAGGAAAGAGTGATACTCACTCGATCCTATTAGTGTAAAACATTCTTCATATGGTGCAATGTTAGGATCATCCATCAACCAAAAAAATCTACGAACTGAAGATGTACCTTCATTACCTAGACCCATCAAAGCATTACACCACTTGACGATTGATTTTGCATCTGTCAAATTTGCACTATCTTTATACTTTAACTCTTCTTGTGCTAATGCTCTTTTCATGCATGCTCCTACACCATTATGCTCCCCCTTTCCATTTCCAGCCTCACAAAAGTTCCACATATGTTGAACACCTGTAATGACATGCATCCTGCACAACCAGTAGAACATGCGCGAGTTCTTGAACTGTGCTGCACAGTTATCAAACCATATTATATGTTGATTGTATTCTATGCCCCTTTGAGCCAAACCACTATAGAACATCTGGAAGCAACCTTGCATGAACTTTGGAGAATGTGTGCGATCATCACTAATGTACAAGTGGTACTCCCTCAATACCTTCCTTTGCTCATCTGTACTATCAAATGCATGAATGAATGCTATGTGCACAAATATCGAAACTTGTGTAGAGTTGTAATACTGTGACTACACCTCATGTTGTGGTTGTAGAGTGTAGTTCTCTGCAAAGTCAACCATGGATACTATGCTTCCAACTAGAAAGGTGTCCTTGCATAGCTTGAACTCTGTGTCCAACCATCGGGCTCTATGGGTATGCATTGCATACTCAGACAGTATACTGTCACAAAATGTGGTCATAAATTTGTACACTGGAATCTTCTCAATAACCAAATCACACCTTTTTTCTTGAGACCCATCTTTTGTAGCATATTCCACTATTTTATACTTCCTGAACTCTACTAGTTTTTGTCCCACCTCATCTGTGCTTTCCATATGTTGACATACTGGCATATGTTGGAAGCCACCACAATGCTCACATGAACCATCCAAGCATGTTGTCCTATAGAATATATGGCCATCCTCTATTTCACATAATTTTTTGATAAGAACTCTCTTGAAGATTTTGGTGGGGCTTCTATGCCACAATCCTGTAAAACATCGTTAGTATGCAAATCTAAACATATAGAATGATAAACATCGTAATGGTTAGAAAATTCAATATGTAGTATACAACAACAAGTAGTGCATGTGTGATTTATCTTGACATAAAAAGGTTTAAGTATTTCAAAAAATCTTTGAGAAATACTAATTTGAGGATAATCATTTTCAAATTTTTGAAAAAATTGGGTTTGAGTCATATCCAAAAAATTCTTTGGATGTGGCTCACGATTCCGACTATCGATTCTCCTTCTTACTATATCCCTTTGATTCAGAGATGGCCTTGTATTATTCTTCCAATACTCTTTTTAATTAGTGTTCTCAAGGCTTCAACAACTTCTTTATCTTTTTGTGACAATCTCCCCGAGAATGCCCATAATTCATTTGTATCATTGCCCTCAATTCTTTGTCACCCTTGAATGGATCTTGATAAAGTTTTTCTACTAATTCCCATTTTTTCACTAGTCTTTTTAATTAGGCAATCTCTCTTTGTTTGAAAACTTACCAAAGTCGATGTAATGACACGTCGGGTGAAATTTCTATCCTTTGAGCATGAGGTATTACCCACACTCATAAGAATCCATTAGATTCTTCACAATAGTGTCTTCACTCGATGCATTCAATGTTATCAACCCAAGAGTCTTCATGATGTTCCTATACTTTACACCCCGCCTAATTTCAACAAATAGTTGACATCTTACAGTCTCATTTAGCCTTTCAAAGAATCGTTCCCAAATCTTATCAGCATATCTTCTACAAGTGCGTGTTGAAATCTCACCTTCCATGTGATGCAAAATCTCATCATCAATATTAATCAAATACTTTGGTTTTCTATGCAAAATTCTTGGTGGTGTTCTCCTAGGTACATACATCTCAACATTAGGAATTTCATCAATATTTAATTGAGGTGGGCTAGATTGCATACCTTCGATCGAGGGTGGAGAAGAAGACATACCTTGAGGTTCACATGGGAATGATGGCATACCTTCTTCATCAATTTCACATAATGGTGTACTCTCAACTTAAGATGTGTTGGATGGTGTCCAACAATATTCACTTGCGGTAAATGGTGTCCCTCCATATTCACTTGCAGTAGATGGTGTCCGTCCATATTCACTTGTGCTAGATGGTGTCCCTCCATATTCACTTGTGCTTAATGGTGTCCCTTCATATTCACTTTTCGTAGAGAGTGTGTCTCCAACTACAGTATCTGAATCTGTCTTACGACAATGCTTTCGCATTCGTGCTTGTTGTGCTGCCAATTCCCGTTCTCTTTTTGATGGTTGAGGTTCCTCTACAATCGAGTTGTTTTCATCAATCATTTCCAATTTCTTCTTATCATGATATGCTGCCACCCAAACTCTCTCCTTTTCTTTCAAGGTTTCATTCTCTTTGTCTGTTAGTTTCCTCTTTGTCTTTTTCTTCGGCATGGCAGATAATTTTATCTATACCATGGTAAATGAGATGAATATTAGTTCCTAAAAAATGTATCCATTCAAGATAATTAAAAAATATATGTCATTGAAGGCTTCATTTAAATAATACTTACAATCATCGTGTACAAAAGTAGGGTCTTTTATTGTTGAACATGCCTTGGAATGAAACTAATGACAATAGGATCTGTGGTTCTTAGCTCAAACAAGCACTTTTCCTTGAGAATTTGAGGAACCAAGGAGTGATTTTGAAAAACTGTTGAAGAAGTGGTCTATGTAATGAAAGTTTGACCTTGTGCAAGGTATTTTGAAGATGTTTGATGCTTTGGAATGGTCTGGGAAGGCCTGGGTATAGGAGTTTCTATAAACCCTCCCTCTTTGCAAGTGTAAAATGGTAATTGGAAAATGTAAATAATTGTGTATATAATTTGGTAATTTAAAATGTGCATTGACAACCTAAGGTTATAATGACAAACAAAAATGAAAGCAAGCCATAATAGAATGAAATAAAATTTGTAAAGACTTCACATACCTTAAGAACCAGACTTTCAAATGGAGGAGTTCAACCCAATTATGTAACCTTAACTCCTTCTTTCTTCAAACTCCACAACAATTTGACTTGTTCAAAAGCTTGTTCCCTTCCACACTTCAATTGTATATTAGTTTTCAATGGAATTAAAACTTCGATTGATATTATGTCTTTCAACGTGGAAACTCTACTATTTCATGCAAAGGTGGTAAACATATCATGGAAAAGGTGATGGAATGTGAAAAATATGCTTGCACACTTCACAACATCATCAAAAAGATATTTTTTGTCGGAGCATGCAGAGAACCAGGGGAATATGCAGATTGTGGGCCTTCAAATAATGGGTATATAGATTTTTTACCATTTTAGTGGAGTAAAATACATGCTCCTGTTATAACGTGCATGCGTTATAACGCGAGCGCGTTATGTGAAATTTGGTTTTCTTAGTGTATTTTTGAGAGTATAGGAGTTTCTGAGAGAGTGGGAGGGAGAGAGGGGGAGAGTGGAAGATAGAGAGGGAGGGAGAAGGGGAGAGTGGGAGAAAGAGAGAGGGAGAGAGTGGGAGATAGAGTGGGAGGGAGAGAGGGGAGAGTGGGAGATAGAGAGGGAGGGAGAGAGGGGGAGAGTGGGAGAGAGTGGGAGAAGAGGAGAAGTGGGGAGTGGGAGATAGAGACCTAAACCCTAATCCCTCAACCCTCAACCCTTAAACCCTAATCCCTCAACCCCTATACCCTCTTAATCCCTCAACCCTTAAAACCCTAATCCATCAACCCTTAACCCCTATACCCTCTTAATCCCTCAACCCTTAAACCCTAATCCCTCAACCCCTATACCCTCTTAATCTCTCAACCCTCAACCCTCAAACCCTAATCCATAATCCCTGAACCCCTATACCCTCTTAATCCCTCAACCCTCAATTCTCAACCCCTAAACCCTAATCCCTCAACACCTATACCCTCTTAATCCCTCAAACCTCAATCTTGAACCCTTAAACCCTAATCCCTCAACCCCTATACCCTCTTAATCCTTCAACCCTCAACCCTCAACCCTTAAACCCTAATCCCTCACTCCCTATACCCTCTTAATCCTTCAACCGTCAACCCTCAACCCTTAAACCCTAATCCCTCAACCCCTATACCCTCTTAATGCCTCAAACCTTAAACCCTAATCCCTCAACCCCTATACCCTCTTAATCCCTCAATCCTTAAACCCTAATCCCTCAACCCCTTTCCCCTTTTATCCCTCAACCCTCAATCCTCAACCCTTAAACCCTAATCCCTCAATCCCTATAACCTCTTAATCCCTCAACCCTAGACCCTCAACCCTTAAACCCTAATCCCTCAACCCCTATACCCTCTTAACCCCTCAACCCTAAACCCTCAACCCTTAAACCCTAATCACTCAACCCCTATACCCTCTTAATCCCTCATCCCTTAAACCCTAATCCCTCAACCCTTAAACCCTAATCCCTCAACCCTTATACCCTCTTAATCCCTCAACCCTTAAACCCTAATCCCTCAACCCCTATACCCTCATAATCCATCAACCCTGAACCCTGAACCCTCAACCCTTAAACCCTAATCCATCAACCTCTATACCCTCTTAGTCCCTCAACCCTCAAACCCTAATCCCTCAACCCTCAACCCTTAAACCCTAATCCCTCAATCATTATACCCTCTTAATCCTTGAACCCTCAACTCTCAACCCTTAAACCCTAATCGCTCAACCACTATACCCTCTTAATCCCTCAACCCTCAACCCCTCAACCCTCTTAATCCTTCAACTCTCAACCCTCAACCCTTAAACCCTAATCCCTCAACCCCTATACCTTCTTAATCTGTGAACCCTCGACCCTGAACCCTTAAACCCTGATCCCTCAACCCCTATACCCTCTTAATCCTTAAACCCTCAACCCTCAGTCGTTAAAGCCTAATCCCTCAACCCCTATACCCTATTAATCGCTCAACCCTCAACCCTTAAAATTTAATCCCTCAACCCCTATACCTCTGAATCCCTCAACCCTCAACCCTTAAACCCTAATCCCTCAACTCCTATAACCTCTAATCTATAACCTATTAATCCCTCATCCCTAAATCCTAAACCCTTAAACCCTAACCCATAAACCCTCTACCCTCTACCGCCAATCCTATACCCTCTACCCTCAACCCTAATCCCCCAACCCTAAACCCACTTAGTAAACTCTCTACCCTAATCCCTCAACCCTCTTGACCCTTAAACTGTCAAATCTTAGACCCTTAAACACTCAACCCTCAACCCTAACCCCTTAAACCCTAAACTGTTAAACCCTTTACCCTCTACCCTCTAACCTCTACCATCAACCCAATACTCTCTACTCTAAACCCTAATCCCTCAACCCTTAATCTCTCAAACCCTATAACCTCTACCCTATATAATGGACCCTCAACCCTATACCTTAAACCCTTAATCTTCAACCCTCTACCCTTTACCCTATACATTAAACACTCAACCCTCAATTCTCAACCCTCAAACCTTAATCCCTCAACCCTCAATCCTTAAACCCTAAACCCTCACCCCTTACATTGGACCCTGAACCTAATCCTTCAACCATATACCCTCAAAACTATACCCTAAACCCTCTACCCTCAACCAAGTAAACCCTTAACCCTAAACCCTTAACCCCAAACCCTTCAACCCTAAACACTTAAACCTTAAACCTTCTACCCTATACCCTCATCAAACCTATTCCATCAACCCTCAAACCTTAAACCCTAATACCCTAGAAACCATCAACCCTATAGGTCCTCCATCCTAATCCCTCAACCCTATACCCTCAACCCCTATCACTTTCTCTCTATCTATACATCTCACCTCTCCCTCCTTCCCTCCCCCACCCTCTCTAATTGTCTCTATCTACCATCTCCCTCTTTCTGCGTACCTCTCATTCAATCAATCCCTACCACCCTCTCTCACTCCCTCTCTCTCACACTCCCTCTCACTACCTATCTCTCAAGTCTCTCCCTCTCACCCCCCTCACACTCTCAAGTCTCTCCCTCTCACACTCTCAAGTCTCTCCCTTTCGCACCCTACCTACATAACCCTCTCTTTCTCTTTGTCTCTCTCTCTCTCCCTCTCCCTCAATTCTCTCTCTCCCACCCCCCTCTCTCTCTCCCTCTCCATCAATTCTCTCTCTTCGACCCCCCCTCTCTCTCTCTCTCCCTCCCTCTATCCCTCCCACCCTACCTAGCTAAGTCCCCCTCAATCCAACCCCTTCTCTCCCACTCCCTCTCTCTTAAACTCTCACTTCGACCCCCTCTCCATCTCTCTAGACTCTCTCTAAATTCTCCCTTCATCTAAAGACATACATAAATGTATACATACAAGCATAATACATTTGTACATATAATATTACATCCATACAAGCATACATACATACATGTACATAAAAATATATCAGCATACATTAATATATTAGAATTTAACATAAAGTAAGGCATAACGCGAGCGCATTATAACGGGCTCGCGTTATGTGCTAGTAGACATGTTCCCCGCACAAGCAAAAAACATGCCAAAAGTGAGATATAACGTGAGCACGTTATAACGCGCTCTCGTTATAAAACGCTCTCGTTATAACACGCTCTCATTATATCTTGCTTTGGGAAATACTTAACTTTAAGCTTGGTATTGCCTTGGAATTCCAACCGAAAGGCTTGGAGGGCATTCCCAACGACCAGAGATGTGTTTTTAAAAAATCCACCATATTTCTCATAATCGAGTTCGTGCTCACCGTCAAGATTACACGTGGTTCAATATCAAAAAAATCGAGCACATGGGTAATGTTGGGTTATCTATTAGCTATCCAACGATGTAATTTTTTTCACTTTCTGAAAATGTTAAGTCTTTCATCCATAATTTATTTCATTTGTATGTCTTTTTTTTGCCAAAAAGCAGTGTTTGGCACTTTTTTCATTATAAATTAACCGTTCATCAATTTTTCAAATAAATTACATTTTTAGAAACTAGACTCCATTCTACAAAATTAAAAAAATTAAAAAAAAATCAATTAGTTTCCAAAATTTGTAGGAATAGCATGACCAAAATTCTATTTTCAGGATATGTCCACTTTGCAAATTAGTAAAAAATCAAATATTCATTAAAAAATTATTAGAAAAATTGTGCATCAACTACATACTATTAGCTAACTTCTAACTATTGCGATTTTAAAAATACTAAAAAAAATTTCACCGTACGAGGGTCGTACAAGAGTTGCTATGTTATGTTTTTCTACCAAAAAAACACCAATTTGTGTAATTCCTTTGTTTGAACCCCTTAATATGAACCATTTTCAAAATAAATTAGTAGTTTAGAAAGTAGACTCAGAGCACTTGAATCCTTCTTTTTGTTCCATCTCAAAATTTTGAGTCTAAGTATCCTCAATTTCATGTCCAAGGTCAGTATTTCCTGATTTCAAAAAAAAGTTGTCCACTTAAGTCCCCTTTTTGGGAACCATCTTGGTGCACTTACCCTAAAGTGAGGTTCTGTGTTGGATAGAATATTCATTGAAATGATATAATTGGTGTAGTAAACATTATATACTATGTTGTGTATTATAGGGGCAAGATGAGGTCATGTTAACAGATCGTGTCATATCAAATGAGGATAGAACGAATGAAGTGGGACATTAGGTACTCAAATTTTGACTTAACTTAGGAAAAAATGATTTGATGGAATTTTGTGATACGTCCATCTTTTTTCATAGTATTATTGAAATTTATAATGTATTATCCAATCTTGACATAAATAAATGCATGTTGATTATTTTATATGGAGATTAGAGCAAATGCAGAGCTTGAGCGTTCAACTAGAAAAAGAAGAAGATATGTACGTGGACGTGGAGCTAAAAATATTAAATCACATAGATGATAGTGGGTGGAAGAGTATGTGACAATGGATCTTCTAGAAACAATAGATGATTGCACTGAACAAGAGGTTGGTCAAGACTATAGTACATGGGATGAATAGTTTTAGAAAATTATTGTTTGTGGATTTTTTGTATGTTGTCGAAAGAAACAATTCAAATGGGAAATTGTACAAAGAGATTATATATATGATGAGATTACAATTGGTAGTATGCATCCTACAATCGATTCAAATCCAATAGGAATTGTGGTAAGGAATTTTCCAATTTGATATAAATAACATGTGTACTTTGTTTAAACAATGTTTTATATTATTTAAATAACTAATTTTTTTCTCAATGGATACTTGCAAGATAAAGTTCTTGGTTTAAAGTTTCTTGGATCACCAAATTCCAACCTAGATGGCAATGATAATTTATCAGATGATACATCTAACAAAAATATGTGCCAATATACCAGATTAGAAGATGAGGAATTGATGAAAACAAGTCACATAACAAGAACCGGTTTAAAGATGCATAATTTGTTTAAAGACAGGGGGTAGGTGGAATACATACCCTATGAGAATGAATGTGATGGAGATGATGAATTTCCCCTGATTTTGAGATCAATTTACAAAGAGACATTTGATCGTCGACTATATTGTGCTTGGCCTAGTGATCAACAACTACCTAGAGTGTACGAGGTGTTTCAATTTTGGGGATACAACTACATGATACGACACTCCAATATTCATAGAGTGAATCTAGGCCTCTTTATTGTCCAAATTTTACATGTGGCATCTAAACATAGAAAAAATTTAGAACAAACCACTAAGAGATTAATGCCATATTATGGTCCATCATATTACAGTGGTGAATGGAGAAGGCTAGTAGAATATAAGCCTAGCATGTCAGCATATGGTCTAAATTCAATTATGTATACACATCATCTCCAATTAGAAAGTGGAAAATAAATTAATAGAGGTCATCTTATGTATATAGATGGACGTGCATACACACACAAAAAAATTATAGGATTTATAAATAGTAGTAAGGGAAGGGACCCTAATATAAGACCGAATTATCAATTTGTTGAGTTTATAAATGATAAAGATGGAGATATGGAAAGAGAGGTTGATAGATTGATAATGGTTTAGGCTATTAAGGACCTTACCATTGAGGATGAGTTATTTATTGATTACCCCTTCTTAAAACACAATCTTGTGTGAAAGAAAAGGGAAGAACAAGGTCACCCTAAGGATGTTCTTAAGGGCAAAAAACCAGAGAATAATAAATGACTATGGACTGATGTTTTATAAAATATGTTGTCAAAATTGTGTTTTATTTAAATTATTGTATAAAAAAGGTAGTCTATAAAATAATGTTCCATTATACAATTGATGTATATATGTTCATACAATTTATATTTTTTATTTTTTAAGCCATATTTGATTATATTTCTTTGAAATTGATACATTTATGATTTATCCAATTGTTGCCAAACATTAAATAATTCTTGTGTTTGTTGATATGTAGAAGATGTTGATGAAACACATACTAATGCCCATGATCCAACTAGGTTATTAGATTTGGACGGGATGATCCAGATCATCCTTTAAACAATACCAGGGCAAAAAGAGCAAGTTTGAAGAGATTACTACCACCTGAGAGATTTGAAGAGCTGATGAGATCTGCATACACTGATGAGATGCCACCTAGCCTTAATGATGATGATCATGATAGTAAAAATGCAGTGCATGAAAAAGGATTGAATGAAATGCTTGTAGATTTCTTTGGGTATGGAAACAATGATGACAATAATGATCATATGGCTGACAGTAACGATGATAGTAGGGGTAATTACCACCAACGTAATGTCGTGATAACAACCTCAAAGACTCCATCAAGCAAGAAAAAAAGACACCCATGTTCAAATTGGGTGCAAGTAGAACCTCACAACTAACATGCACATTAATATTATTAGAAATGAAGTCACTATTTGGTTGGTCAGACAAAGGATTCACTACCCTACTGAAGTGAGTTGAAATTTATTTCTTACTTTGCATTGTCAATTGGTGTATATAATTTGTAAACATTCATCAACTTTGTTTATATTTCTTTAAGGGGATTTCAAAACCATATATTGTATATAGATAGTCCTAGTATAGATTGACATATCAAACATGTTCATCATAAGTCAAACATTCAATTGATTTAATCTTTGGAAATCTTATAGGGCACTAAAAACTAGAATATTCCCTTAAGAGAATGTGTTGCCATCAACTTGCAAAGAGGCACATCTATTGTTGGTTGAGTTGGGGATTGAATATAAGAAAATTCATTCATGTAAAAATGATTGCATTTTATGAAAAGATGAATATCAAAACAAGGTAGAATGCCTTGTATGCAAAGAGAAGAGATATCGTACATATGTACAAGGTCCTATAGTTCCAAAGAGGGTTTTACATCACATGCCAATTATACCTAAACTTAAATGAATGTTTCGTTGCAATTCACTAGCACAATTGATGGAATGACATAAAAAGAATAGGAGTAAAGATGGATTCATGTGAATTCCGGCCAACTCCAAAGAAATGAAACACATAGAAGAAAAATGGCCAAGAAAATTCAAAGATGAACCCCGTAGTATCAGGTTTGGTCTTGCAATTGATGGAGTGTGCCCATTCTCTTTCCTAAGCTCAAATTATAGTGTTTGGATAGTCAAATATTTGTATGTCCAAGATGTGTAGAACAATTTCAAGGGCGGTATTCAAAAGATGTTTATAATTTTTTTACACAAACAACTTGGTTTTTCTACCACTAGATCATAGGTTTAGAAATTGCCTGAAGAATCAATTTGATAGAAAAGTTGAAATAGGGGACCTCCCATGATTATGGGTCCAGGTGATTGGCTTAAGAAGTATGAAGATGCTGAATTGAAATCTTGGGAGGATTTTTTGATCGAGGTGATTCAATTCAAGAACCATAACAAGTTGTAGTTAATATTCCAGAAGGAATAAAAAGGAAATCCATATTTTATGAGCTCCCTTACTGGAAGGATCTATTAATATCTCACCTATTAGATCCTATGCACATCTTCAAAAATGTCCCAGATTCTATATTTCGACATATATCAGGCAAAGAGAAGGACACCTTATCTTCAAGGAGAGATATTTCTCTTTCACATACCAAAATTGATAGAAATTTTTTGTGGCCAAACAAGGAAAATGAAACATATGCAGAAGCTCCATGGATTTTGAAAAAAAAAAGAGCTAGACCAACTAAAAAAAGTCATCCATTCAATAAGGACACCTAATGGTTATGGGTCATCATTCGCTAAAGCTTTTACAATTGATGGACATATCAGAGGATTTAAAACACATGATTTTCATAATTTTATGAAGGTATTATATATCATCATTTAACATTTACTGGTAACATTGATTAAGTGCTAAATATATTTTGATATTTTGTTGTGTGAGAAAAAAATACTAATGAACTTTTCATAAATGTGTTTCATAGCATATCATGCCATTGGAAATTAGGGAGGATTCCTTTCTTACAGTTGACTTAAGGAATGCCATAAGTCAATTTTCACCATTTACAAGGTATGTGGTTAAATGAAATGTTCACATGTGAGAGACATAGAGATATTATATTGCATTTTAATTTTTGACTAAAGGGTCACACTAATTTACTATTCTTATATCAGGTGGGTGACCTCCAAGGAGATCCATGAATCTGAAGTGCCAAAGTGGAAGAAGAAAATTGCAGAAATTGTATGTGTATTTGAGAAGGAGCTCCCTACAAGTTTCATGGACCAACAAGTCCATTTACTTATACACCTAGTCGATGAGATTTAATTTGCGGGTGTCATATCAATGAGGTGGATGTTTTTCTTTGAGAGGTATATGAAAACTCTTAAAAGATATGTCTGAAAAAATGAACATCTAGAGGGTTGCATGGCTAAAGGGTATGTATTGAATGAAGCATTTTTCTTCCTGTGTGAATCCTTGGTAAGTATTTTGAAAATGGGCCACACATTTGGGATGAAGAATGAGCATCAAATATTATTGATGGAGAAAAACCACAATCTAATGGTGTTGAAGTACAAATTAGTAAGTAAATTCATGATCAGTGTGGTTGTTTTTATTGCAATCATTAATTTACTCTATAATTTATTTGTCAAATTAACAACATGACAATTGGAGTTTGAAATAAACATGTTGACATATAATAGGTGTAGACGAAAGTTCTATACTCAAAAAGTTCTTTCTGTACCACATGGACTTATGAACAAATGGATCGATCTGTATGATAAAAAGAGAGAAGAAGTGTTAGAAGCAAGGAGATAGTTAAAGAGATCCAACCCAAAGAATACT
Source organism: Sequoiadendron giganteum (assembly GCA_007115665.2). Lineage (NCBI taxonomy): Eukaryota > Viridiplantae > Streptophyta > Pinopsida > Cupressales > Cupressaceae > Sequoiadendron > Sequoiadendron giganteum. The sequence continues at coordinate 280,815,880 of CM021107.1, read as the reverse complement.
CCACTTCCCACTGATCTACTTGGGGAATGGGGAAAAGATTGCACACTAGAATGGGTTACTGAACAAATTCAAAATAAAATAGAAGATGCACGTATAGATTCAGACATAACAAAAGATGAAATCAACATGTCTAGAGGATGTGAAAGAAAGGAACAATTGGAATTTTACAAAATGTTGTTTCCTTACAATTTTGACACTATTAACTATTTTAATATTCATCATTTTATTTGTTTTCACTGAAATAAATGGTCTTTCATGGTGTAGAAGCACCTAGTGGAATTCATGCCTCCATGAGGCCAATTTGTTAAATTTGTGTTAGTCTTGTGTTTTAATCATGTAACAAGGTCTAATAACCTATTTGTATTGGTATTTTAAGATTATTTTGCAAATATTGTAAATGTAAAAAATGTAAAAGTTGTCAATGTTGCAAATGAGTGCAAAAGTGGGGATTTAAAGGGAGTCAAGTCTATTTTGGTTTTAATAAGGTTTTCAAAGTCTATATTAAATGTTTTAAAGTTGGTTTAGGTCATTAAGAAGGTGTTTTCATGAATAGTGTCAAATTATTGTCAAAATTGCCAAGTTGCAAGAATGTAAAAAGTAGGAATATGAAAGGTCATCACTTGAAAATTCATATGGAAGTTAGTTTGTCAGGTTTAAATTTGTTTAAATATTCTCAAACACCTCATGTAAGGTCGTGTGAGGAGAAGAGTAGAAGTGGAAAAGCAGAGGAAAATGTATATGTGAGAATTTCAATGAAATATCCTTGTTTTTATGCATTTTCCAGCTTTTGTTGTTGTTCCACATGATTAGACGGTTTTTTAAGATCTATAAGTGATTATGAAATGATTGGTATTGATAGTGTTCTAAATCTATATCATCTTGCAATTGGTTTCATTTAATTTCACCAATTTTTGAGAGATTTAGGACATATTTACTAGAAGAGGCTTGAAACCATTGATTTTAAGGGCTTGAATACAAGAAAATGACATAAATTAAAATTACACCATTGAATTTGGCTATAACCATGGTATAATGGAATAATATGGACTAATTTTTCCTCCCACAAGTTTTCAGATGTATTTGATAGATTTTGATGAAGTTTTATTGCTGCCCTTGTTAAATTCTTCATGATTTTGAGTGAAAAGTGGTGCTTTGAATGTAGGGTTTGTACAAAGGCTCTTTAAATTGGTCATGTGAAGGTTGATATAGTATTTTAAGGTAATTTTGGAATTGTTTGAGGTGTTGGTTAAGTGATTTAATGTATGGAGTTCATAAATCTAATAATCTCCTGTGTAGACAAGCCTAATTAGGCCTTTATGCAAGCGTGGAAGCAACTTTTTGAATGTGTTGTTACAAAAAAAACACCCCTAAGTTTTATATATATTATAGAAATCCATAATGGGTATCCTAAAAAAGCTTTATATCACGGGTTGGAGTTGTTTTCTGAAAATTATGGTCAATTTACAGTGAATTTCTACTAAATTAAGCCTTGTAGCAGTAGGACAGTCATTTTTATGAGGTTACTTTTAAAAAAAAACCTATTTTAGTTATTTATATGCTTAAGTACTCAATAAAGGGTATTTGAAATTGCAATTTTTTTGGTAAGATTCAACCTGGTTTGAAAGATATACCCAATTTTTCTATTATGGACTACTACTATAATGTTGATCTTTGAATGCAAAGAACTGAGAATATGATGTAACAGTGTTATGGAAGAGTGTTTTCAGTTTGAACTTGTCTAAATAATGATGATTGAAGTGTTTTTTGGAAAAGTAAAGAAGCAAGATTTGTTGAATTGATGTCTTTTTGCCATATGGAAACAAGCAGAAAATGAAGGAAATTTTGTTGAAAGTTAAGAGACCTTTTCAAAGGTTTGTGTTTTGGGTCATGAGTATCCATGAGGTGTGTAGATGATCTACATCATTTCACAAGTGAGGAAATATCCAACAATGTGGGAATATGGTCGACATTATCGTGTAGAAAGTGTATATGTAAAGAGATGATCCTTTGATTGTGGCATCATGGTTGACTTCAAGCAATCTAGTCAATCAAGCTCAAAAGATAAGAATATAATTGAAGGGAATCTACAATATATTGGGAAAATACAAGAAATTATTGAATTGGATTATCACTCTTTTAAATGTTGTATTTTTAAGTGTAGATGGCATGAAGCATTTGAGAGGACACTAAGACATGATACCCATAGTGGATTGTTTTCTATAGATTCCTCATGCTTCCTACTAGAGGATAAGGAGCCTTATGTTCTACCAATTCATTGTGAGAAGGTATTTATTTAACTCAAACAAGAAGTGGTAGTGATAATTGATATATTAATTCATAGTTTATTGCAAATATATACACGTGTTTATTAATTAGTAAATATTTTATAACATACATCTAATATACGTATTTCGTTCATGTGCAAGTATTTTTTTACGAAGATATTTTGGACCCGAAATGGATGTTTTTCATACATTATGATCCAAGATTAAGGCATGTATTTGAAAAAAATTAGTGGATACTAAGAAAAACAATGATGGCGAACAAAATGAGAGAGAGGGATTAGAGAACAATGAAGAAATTGATGTCCATGATGATGTTGAAGATGGTTATGTTTAGGCACAAGAAGACAACAACCCAGAGTTAGATGATGTTGTCGAAGACAACAATGTGGATGGTATAGAAAATGATAATCCAAATACATCTGCTAAAAATATAGATTGTGTACAGTCAAATTTCAATGATGATGAAGATGATGTAGGTCAAGGTGAGGATGATGATAATATTAAATACTTGAAAGAACATATGAAAATTGACAATGATACACTAGATGACATTGTAGCAGACAATAATGTTAATGACCAAGACTTCTCAATTTTCAAAATTATTTGCAATCCATGTTTAAAAATGTATGATTCTTATGGCACAAACTTTGAAATGCTTGAGTAATATTATTTGTGTCGATACAAATCACCTATTGCAGTATCCTTAAATTGTTCATTCTCTGGTATGAATTGTTGGCAGAAAAATTTATGATTACTTGGATGCTTCTAACATTCATTTTGTATCAACATATGTTTGTGAAGACACAAAAGTTAATAAAATATTAATGCACACAACTCACAATTATTTAAATAAGCAACTTTGTTAACTTTATTATTTTTAAATAGTTTCCATTTTTATGTTGAACATGTAACAAGGAAAATAAGCTCAAATTTTCAAAAAAATAGCAGCTTTACCAACATCCACAATAAATGCTTTACTATATCAACATATTCATTAACATAAGCACAATATTGAGGCTCAATAACTAATATTCATTCAAATATAAGAAGAAATAAGTATGAAAGACATAAGAAAAATATAGAATGATAACACAGTCATGGAGAATCTCTGATAATAAGATGTTCTCCATTTTATTGCTTCAATTGATATAACAGTTCTCTTCTTTACTAATCCCAGTGTTATCCCCTCAAGTTATTGTGGAAGTATGAAATGAATTTTAATTCTTAAGTTGATGGAAACCAATAAAAAAAATTTCTCTAAAAGGACTTTTACTCCTCAATAGGAGCCAATTAAAGTAAATTATTTGAAAGGAATTTAATTCACAACTAACCAGAAACCAATCAAAGCATCCACATAGTAACAACAAATGTACCCTAATAAATCTTGGAGAATTAGATAACTTGAAAATATCACTTTGGAGACAAAAAAGCAATAAATAAGCATGAAAATTTGACACAACAATTGAACACTGAAAATGGATTACGAATTATAATCAATCATCTCCATTATATTTCATTTTAAATAATATGCATTATAACAAATAGTTATGATGTTTGATGAAAAATAGTTAATTAACATAAATGAAAACACAACACTTCAGCACATGAATGCATTGATCCGTTAATCTTCCAACAGGTGCTCGTGACCACTTAAGATCTGTTCAAGACTCCTTCTCCATGATAATGCACCACTTGCAAAGTGTATCTTCCTTATGATGTTGACTAGTCTTTAAGCTCCAATGGCTACCCCTATGTATTTGTTGAATCTCTGGTTTGGTTGATGAACAATTTGATGGTAGAGAGATGATGAGTGTATTCCTCCTTAACATAAGTTTCCACGTTGGAAATTACACCTTTCATATCATATTCCACATACATCATCTTTTCAATTTGTTTATGTGTATTTTGTAACACCATCTCTTCGTCATTTATTTCCTGCAATGTAGTAGGTATATACATGGCGAGCTCATCCTTCCAATCATCTTGCTCCCTAGGATTTCCAAGGCTATCATGGAATGCAGGATGAAAATCAAAATAGTCAAGGTCCTCTTTGAGCCTATTGTGGTACTTGTTGTGTGATTCCACCAGCTTATTGTATGTCTGCAATGTCTCACCTTTCATGCCTTTCTCATTTAGGATCTCCTCCCTTTTGTTAGTCATTCATCCTTGCAATCTTTCATTCTCCACAAATTTTGAGTGTGTTTGTTTAAATAATTTCCAATATTCATCAACACGATCCATCATCTTGTTGAATCTTTCTTTGATTATCTTAGTCACAACATTATATTTAGTGGTTTTTATTCTTGTTTCCAACTCCTTGCATTTATTTTGAGACTTCTAATGATAGTGTTTCTAGTAAGCTACATCTGCTAATGCATCCAATATTATTTGTCACTCTCTAACCATGGGGAATATAATTTTTATCTGGAAGAGGAAGATGTTTTATCTCTATGACCAGCCACCTCCTTCCTTAATTTATCATTTTATTTTATCAATTTTTCAATCTGTGCCTTAGTGAATTTTGCAACATTTATGTTTAGCTCAGTTGTTTCAATGGGGTTAGTGTCCCCTACCCTATGGACCAAAAGATTTCCAAAAAATTGGTTTGGATTACTAATGACAGAGGCCTTTTATCTTGAGGATATATGCCCAATTAGCAAGGTGGCTTCATCTACATTGTACCCTGATCCTGAGTACATTTTATCAATTGCCTCTTTTATTAGATGCACTGTTTTGACTCCTCTTTTCCTAATTTTTTTGAATACTATTGTAGAGTTGATATCCCATCTTGCTAAGAGTAGTACCCCAACCTCTTGAAGTAATTATTTTCCCCTTTCAGAGGTGGTAGATTCTAACTCTTTGTCTATTTCTTTTCTCAACTCTTCCAAGGTGGTTGCGTTATGCTTAGGAGTGATATCCTTCATGCTTTGTATTACAATTCTACCTCTATGTGTTGAAGTGAATAGGATACTAAGAAGGGGGGGTGAATCAGTGTCATGGACCAATTTAACAATTTTCAAAAAATGAAACAAAACTGAATTAGCTCTCACTATTTCAATGATTAAATCATCCATAAATTGAATGCAACCATTTAGAACTGAAATGAGAAGTATGACAGTAAAACAATGCATAATAAAGCATTCTCATAGAAAAGAAGTGAAACAATAAATGAACAATGAGACACAAGATTTTCCAAGTGGAAAACCCTCTCGGGGTAGAAAAACCACTCCTAAACTGCTGCCATATTGGCTTATATTTACAAATAAGTGTATACAATGCCTTACAGGATAAAATTTGAGCACCAACTCAAGGAGCACCAACCCCTCCTTTAGAGACACCAATATCAAGGAGCACCAACCCCTTTTTAGTTTACATAATTACAATAAAACAGAGGATCTCTCTATTTTTCAAATAAGCTCATAGAAAACCACACCCTTAATCTATCTAATACTCCAAAGATTCAAAAATAAAATGAATCCCTAAAATATTAAATAAAATAAGTAAAAAAAATTTCTGTGCATCATATTATCTAGTTGTATTACAAAGCTTTTTCAACTTTTTCAACTTTTTTTTTTGATACAACAACAAGTTACAGTCTCATCAATGACCTCCAAAACTTATAGAAGTGGAACACTGTATTTATATGACAATAAGATATACACAAATTATATTATGTATCTTCACCAAAGGTTTTAGTTACAATAGAGTGCAATGTCATGGCCGTTTTGACCTCAGAACCCCGAATTTAACAGAATCTGCACCAATCAAATCACCTATTCTAGGAATACCAGAATACAGTAACATATGTACCAAAAAATATCACTTTTCTTTTTCAAAGTGTTTTTAAAGAACAATAATACCCTTATGAATCTGATTATAAGAGAACCTCCAAATTTAATGATAGGTGGAGAAGGAACAGAGAAGCAACTATATCCTTCACATAATGTTTTGACCATAATGATAAAAACAAGAGTGTCATTGCTAAAACCTATCATGACTTTGTAACCAATTTACCACATCATGAAACCAATACCAAATATAATCAACTCTTTCAGAATACCTATAATGAATCTATTTTCAAAAACCCTTATGCAGATAACCATCAAATGAAATGCTTCCATTTTGAATCCATGATTATAAGGACAAATTTAACAAAAATGCATGATTACCCACCAACCGAAAAACACAACCCCTCATAGCAGAACCAAATAGAAATGATATTATTATCAGGGTATCAATTTCAACTTAGGTAACCAAAATCTTGTCATGCTTTGCATGAAACCAATCAATCATATTTAATTTCAAAACATAAAAGGTAATTGCCTTTCATTTTTTAAACTAAAATCTTTCATCAAATAGGGAATGATAATACCTGGTCGAGCAACAAGCGAATTAAGTAAATACTAGAGAGATTTTATAAATCCCTGGGTCTCAACTTGCCTTATTCCACCCTTGACAGTGCCCACCTAACAACAACTTTCCTTACACTATGAAACACCAATCATGATAACAAAAATCAATGAGCAGATTCACAGTAGAGAGGAGACATTTAGTAGCAGTTATTGGCGGCGATGTGTCTAGGGTTTACGACCCTTAGGAAAATGAAAAATCAATTAGGAAATCCATAGTATTTCTTCAAGACATTTGATGCCCCAAGGAAAAACATAATCATGATTGAAGTCTGAAAGGACTGAAGACATAAGTAAAGACAACATAATGCATTCTAAAATCCATGGTCAAGCAAATGCCAAGTATGCCGACAATCTCATTACCTATGGAATGCATAAAAATCATTGATCAAATTCATCATAGCATAACTTTAATTGATGTCCAATGATCAAACAAAGAAAATTTCAACACCATTATACCTTTAATAATTTGTCATGACCTCTTAAAAAAAATGTCGACCACCTTATCAATCATTGTTACCAAGAATTCAAGGCCATGTCGCTTTCAAGTGGCTTTTAAATAATTAATTTCTCATACCTATTGCTGGCCCTAAGGCCTGATAAATCAAAAAATATAAGACCCGATCCAAAAAAGACTTCTTTCTATGTCATTTACCAGTACAATGAGGTCTGATAGGAGTGTTATCATTTCTATCAAATTTATAAAGAAACCTGATAGGGTTTACTTAATTTTAAATTCCAATCCCTTTATGCCTTTGAGCTAGCAAGTGACATATACCAAGTCACATGAATTTAAACATATGATACCAAAACAATGACTTATGAACTTTTTTGAACTATGTGAGTCAATAACCATAAAACTCGATACCTTTGACAAGGTGATTTCTAGCAATGCACAGTATAATCAATTAGCCAAAATTTATGAAAACATACCAAGTGCCAATGGTGAAGTCACAAGAGCAACACAACTTCTCATAGGAATTGAAAAGCCAATATGTCATGCTGAAACACATTTTTTGTTTGAACCAAATTGTATGAAAGAATAACCTTTATCTGGTGTAGCAATAATAAAGAACCATCCTGAAATTGAAACCATCTATAAAACTTAAAAAAACTATCCACATTAGCATCATCAAATAGAAACTTGAAACCAAGAATCATGCCTGGAAACCAATGATCACTAAGATCAATATGAAATGATTAACATGAAAACCAAAACCTATCAAGGTGAAAATGTTATAAATCTAAGTTAAAGAATGCCCTGTCACAATGAACACCACCTAAATAACCTATGGCATGCCTTATCAACACTGTTAGTCCAATATAGTCATAACCATCTGCAAGTGAATATCATGTATAACCATAAAAATAATCATCAAGAACATAATCATCAAGAAAATAATCAACCAACTTGAGATACCATCAACCTAAATTGGCACCTATAAATACCATAGCATCGTTTGTGACTTTGTCATCAAGGACAAACAATTGAGGGGTGAGATCAAGAAACTCCCCCTTTCTCCTTGATGGCAAAACACAAATCTCTCTCTCCATTTTTGCATCAAAGATAAAGGGTCATGACCATTATACCTTTAAGAATTTGTCATGACCTCTTAAAACAAATGTCGACCATTCCTAACAAAATTCAATACCATCGGCCTAACAATGCTTCATCGACGGAACCCCATCACAATCCCGTTGATGGCCCGATAAAAATAGCTCACAACCTAGTATCGGTGTAACAATACTCTATCAGGCTGACTCCTAAGGTGCTCTCCCAATATGCCGATAGAGTCAAGTTGTCAACAAAAGTAACCATGAATTATAACCATGGCCCATGGCCATGGGCATGAATTATCGAATGCATAAAGTATATTGGGGGAACTATGGTGCATCGGGGAAACATTATCTGGCTTCCCACTGATAAAACAAAGTATAGGTGTCCATCGGTGGAGAGGGTGGCTATCAGTGAAAGACTGATGTGACATCCCGTGGCATCGTGTTGTGGTGCATTTATGAACCAGAATTGAAGTGAATTATATCACAAGTTGATCGCATTGTTGTTACAAAATCCTGGAAGATTTCACTTAGGGCAGAAGCAGAAAGGCAAAAACTTGGAGTTCTGACATAGAAAAGACCGGTGGACTATGGAGGTGACTCGGTGAGACTCACGTAAGTACTTCACTTTCAGACCCAACTGAGAAGCTATTTTACTCAAAAGCTTAAGATTTAAATAATGGAAGAGAGTACAGACAAACCTAAAGCTAAAAAATAGAAAACCAAAAAGCCTAAGGGACTCCTAAATGAAGACCTGATAGATCAATGTCCTGGGTCGGGGCTGAGACCCAAGAGGAGTGCTCAAATGAATCCTTCCATGGATCAATTATGGGACAAACATAAGGGCTTAGGGGATATTTGGGCACCGCAATGAGGGTACAACCTCTTCATGTACCATTTTAGAAAATAATTTAGGTTCCAACCAGTCTGTAATCCATGGAGGTTGAACCTGGGAAGACTTGTGGTGCCCAATGTGTTTGTGAACGCAAAGCTAATTAAAGCTCTTGCTATCAGATATGACCCCAAGAAAAGAACTATTCAGTCACATGGTGGGGTTGACATGCTTGTTATTTCTAGGGATCTCATTTCTAATGTCTTTTAGTTAGAGTGTTCACTGAATTTATCATTCACGCTCAAAGATCTCTTGACAGAGTATTGCCACATGGATACAAGCTATAAGAGATGGAAATTACCTTTGCATAGGCCCAAGGATGATGGAGACCAACTCAGGAGGTTCTCTAGCAGTGAAAACCCTCCTTTCCATGAAGATTTGTTCGAAGAGTATTTCTGATACACCTATTATTCAGTTGGTCAGGTTTTGGGAGTAGAGGTTCTACCTCTCATGTCGATTTCCCTAATGGTCTTAGCTACAGACATATAGATCAAGGATGCTAGGCCATTTGATTATGCTATCTACTTGGCCAACGCCCTACATCGAGGGCTCGAAAAGATTTAAAATAATAGTGATAATATTAATTTTGAACACTATTCTTTGCTTATGCATTTTCTATTGTACGAGGGACAAGTCAGAGGTGTCTGGAGTGAAGAATTAAGGATAAAAGATACAAATGAAAATGGAGATTTTAAACCTATACAAATGTGGACTTCATTGTGGGACAGCCGATTTGGTAGGTCTCATTACCTTTATTTTGAAGATTTTTTTTGTAAAACCATTGATGAAGTTGCTGGGGTATCCGTGCAACTATAACCTATCCCCAGAAGTACAAAGATTTCTAAGACCAAAGGAAAATGAACGGAGAATAAAGTGAATCATAATTGGGGAGATTGGTATGCTTTCCCTGATTGTATAGTGATAAGGGTTTATGGGTTCGAAGGGGCTCCACACTTGATGCCACGAGTAGTTCCTGGCCGAATTGCTTTTTTAGAAATTGTGAGGCAATTGGAAAAATCTGATTCCAAACACCTCAAAGGACATAGCAAACAATCAATTATTCCCAACACCTTATGTTTTGGAGACTTTACAGTGGTTGCCAATGAAGGATATGGAGAAATTGATGGTAAATTAGCACAGTACAACCTACCTCTAGGTGATGTAAGGAAACAATTTGATGCAGAAGGGTTTATTCACAAGGCAAGATAATCGTAGGGGCTATCAGGTTATGAACATTTATTCTCAATCGAAGATGTCATAAAAAACCATGATGAGGCTTCCACCAAGGAAAGAATGGCCACCTATAACAAGATTATGCTTGCAGAGGAATGGAAGAGGAAAAATGTCCCATCTTATTCAAAGGCATTTGGTGAGATACATGATCCTTTAACAAGAATTGAGCAACTCATCACTCATGTCAATGAATTGGTAAAGGATGTTCCCACAGTTGTTTTTGATGCACCTCATGCAACCTATTTAGGAGTACAAGTTAAAGACATAGAGCCCTTGGATTACATACCTTCACAACCTACTCCTGAGGTATGTTTTTCTGTAGATACTGATATAAGTGAAGAAGAGTAGAGTGATGAAGAGGGTGAGCAGGTCAAGCAAATCAGTGCTCCTATGATTTCACAGTGCGATCCCCCTCAAGAGAAGAATATTGCAAGATTTGAGGCATCAAATGAACTATCTAATGATGTGAGGGTCATCGCTGGACAATGGTTTATTTTTTATTGTGATTTTGTTAAATCTTCTGAATTTAAATAATTTGTTTATGAATATAAAGGTAGAAAAATGAGACAACAGATACAGGATATCACTCTTGAACATGAGGCAACCACTCTAGAGGAATTGAAAAGGGAGGTAGAAAAGGAAATGGAGTCCATCACTTCTGAAAGAGGTAGGGAATTGCTTCAAGAAGCTAGAGTGTTGCTCCTGCCAGGGTGGGATATTAGCTCTTCAATTGTATTTGATAGCTTCAGAAAAAGAGGGGATATGACAATGAACTTAATAGAAGAAGCAAGTGTGACAAAATGTATTCAAGATCTGGGTACAACCTAGACAAAGCCACCTTGCTTATTTGGTCACCGTATCCCCATAATAAAAGACCTGCTATAATTAGTAATCCAAACCAAGTGTTTGGTCATCTCTTGGTTCAATGAGTAGTGGATACCAACCCTATGGAGACAACATAATTGAACATAAATATGGCAAAATTTACCAAAGCACAGATTGATATATTGATTAAGGAAAATGACAAACTGAAGAAGGAGCTAGCAAATCAGTGAGAAAAAACATCTTCCTCCTCCACATCAGAGTTGTACTCCCCATGGCTTGAAAAAGATAAGAGAGTGCTTGATGCATTGGCTGATGTAGCCTACTGGAAGAATTGCCATCTGAAATCCCAGGGGAAATGCAAAGAATTGGAGAAAGAAGTGAAAACCATCAAATATAACACTGTATCTGAAATGATAAAAGAAAGTTTCAATAAAATGATGAAATGTGCTATTGAATATTGGGAAGTATTCAATCAAACACGCATTGCATTGGTGGAGAATGAATGATTGCAGCGTAGAATGATGGAGAAAAAAAAGGAGCTCGTAGATAAGAATGCCATGAAAGGACAAATATTGCTGACATATAACAAGTTGGTAGAATCACATAACAGATATCATAACAGGCTTAGGGAGGATTTTGACTGATTTGATTTAGTCCCACTCCCGACACTTCATTTTGGCATTAGAAACCCGCAAGAATATGATGATTGGAAGGAAGAGCTTGATGGGCTTCTGATTGCTGTGTTGCAAGAAATAAATGATGAGGATATGGTTTTACAAAACAGTCATAAGCAACTCAAAAAAATAATGTCTCTGAAATATGATATGAAAGAGGCGATCTCTAACGTGGAAACTTATGCTGAACAGGAGTACATCCATCACCTCTCTGCAGTCAATATGTTTATTAGCCAAACTGTAGATTTGTCAGAATCAAATCCAACGAGACAACCATCAGATTCAGAGGAAGAATGCTAGCCGACAACATGATGAGCACCCTATCATGGAGTAGAAGCCTTGAATAGATCTTAGGTGGTCAGTGGTCATGGGCTTCTGCTAGGAGATTAACGGATCGGTGCATTCACCTGCGGCATTGTTTTATTTATAATTTGAGTTATGTTTAGTTGTCAAAACGTCATGACTTTTTGCAAGGGGTTTGTAGCTTGTTGCCTCTCATATATAAGAGAGATCAAGACCCCAATAGGAGATCAATGGATCATCACACTAATTTTTTTAGACTTTAGAGTAGAAAATAGTAAGAATATAGATAATAGATTGCACCAATTCGCCCATCCATCTCATTATTCATATCATAAACTATTTTTATAATGTATATCATTTGAACTTTGAAGATCAATACAATGGAGAAGGTTACACATATTTACTGATTTTCTTTCAAGTGTTCAACTGTTGTGGATTCATATGCTTATAAGTTATTAACTTATTTGGCTGTCTCCAAAGTGGTTGTTTATGTTATTCAATTTGTTAGTACATTGAATTTGAATTCTTCAAGAATAGGGGTTGTGACCATGGGGTTTTAGATTTATTTATGGACATGATCATTGATCAAGTAGTAATGTGGGCCACAAAATGGATCTTGTCACACAAATCCCTACAATTTGTGCTAATCATAAAATCAAATGTAGTGTATTTTTGCAGTATGTGGGATGTGGGTGAGGTGTAAGTTGGTGGATACTGATCAGGATTTTTAGTCAAAAAATAACAGAAGCTAATAGTTCAACATGCATAACTTATAAGCTTTATCTCTACCAAGAAGTAAATATAATGAGCTAACAGTTCAACATCCATAACTTGGAAATGGAAGCTCTACCAAGAAGTAAATATAATGAGCTAACAGTTCATCACTAGTTCAAATGATAAAATAAATAATACAGAATCCTGATAATTGAACATCATCACATTACTGAAGTCTGAATTTGAGCTTTTTAATTGAATTTCACATGAAGGAGTACATATTGGCATTGGCAATGCAAAATCTTGACAATGCCCAAAGACAAGTCTACACAAAGCTGAGTTGGAACTTTGAAACTCATATTATCAAAGATTGAAAATAATAGATCAAGTCACTTATCAACTTTTCTAGAAACCTCCACTCTTCAGGTGGTGGAATTTCCATTTGCTCTAACTGATGTTGTTTGACTTGAAGTTTTGTTAACATTTCTTGATTGTAATTGGAAATTGAACCTGTCTTGAATTCTTCAGTCAATTTGGCATTCAAGGTTATCAGTGTTCTGATGGAATCCAAATAGTTCACATCTTGGTTCTGAGGAAACTGGTCCAAATCAATCTTCCTTGCACCTTCCACCTTCTTTCTGAAAGCATCCTTTCCAATGAATCGCTCATTTGTGTCAAAAGGCTCTTGAAAACCAAGCTTTGTGAAGTTCCTTACCCTTTCATCCACCACCTTCATCTTGTTTGCAACCAAATGCAAATATTCCTTTGTTCCAAACATTCTCGAACACTTTTCAATGATAGATGACAACTTCATTGAGGTTTCACTCTGATTAGTAATCCCTTTTGATTTCAGATCATTGTCACTAGCTTTGTAGACTATTTGTAGAATTTCATTTGTAGATTTCTCTAATTCCAACACCTTTTTGCTGTCCACTAAATATTTGCTGAGCTTCTTATAATCTTGTCTGGTAGCATCAATCAATTGAAACATGTCACACAAATGATCAAACCTCTGCATTATTTCATCCCAGATCTTTTGTTTCATATGCCTCACTGTATCTCTACAAAATGCAAGTAACCTATTTTGAGAAGACTTAATTTCTTCTTTTGCTTCCGTCAACTCTGTCTCCAATCTTTCATTTGTTTTTCTCTATTTCTCCAATTTTTGTTCCCACTATGCATTTCCATTCGCAATGTTTAGTCTTAAGTTTTATGAAGTGGATTTTTCCTCATCATATTTCTTGTTGCTCTCATCTAGCCTTCGCTTTAGGTCATTCACTTCTCTCTCATTTGATTAATCCTCATTGCTTGCTAATGTAGAGGCAAATTTTATTATTCTTTTTTCTAATTCATTGCACTTGTTATCTGCTACTTTCCTCTTTGCTTTCTCACTTGCTAGGTCTTCTTGTAACTTTTCTATTTGGGTCTGCAACCTTTTCTTCTCTCTATCTTGTTTTAGCAATGATGTGTACACCAATTCATTGTTCTTCTTTGATACATTAATTTTGTCAGTATTTTTCAGGCCAGAAAAATCCAATTGAAAATTGGTTACCTGGTGTTCAGATCGATCCATCTGATTTGTTGGTTTGTTTTGAACTGTGGGAACAACAATTGTGCTCCATGATTTCTTTATTTGTGTCAAATGTGGGTAATACCATGGTTGTTGCAGTCTTTGAAGTTACAACAGACACACTCTCCATCAGTTGCTTCTTTTCTTTTTTATTCAAGTCTGATTTCTTTTTAAACTCTTCAATGAAATCATAACCTGGGGAGGCAGGAACAATGGAATGCTTGAATGGCAAAGGAATAGGAGTACTTGCAGTTGCTAATGATGTCGCACCCACACTAACTTGATTTGTGGTAGTTTTTGGAAATAAATCCTTTGTTGTACTGGTGGATCCACTGATAGTGTGACTTTGACCTCTCAAAATCCTTTGCCTCTTTTGATTTCCTTGATCACTTGGTGTTTCTGTGGTATCTTTTTTTTTTCCCTCTTAGTATTGTGTGTAATTTGTCATTGTTGCACATGTTGACCACTACTAGTACTACTATCCATACCATCGCCACCAATGGTACTCCCAGTTGCACTAAGCTATCCACCAAGTGCATGTCCTAGTTGTGATTGTATCTAACCATGAGGATGAGGACTAGAAGCTCTAACAAATTGATTTTGTCTTGTATCCCCTTGGTCTACTTTTTCACCTCCAAACCCAAGGCCAGATTTATCACCTATTTTTCTATGCTCAACACTTTGTATTGTCGAAGGGCCTCCGCCTTGTCCTTTGGACCCCAAAGGACCACCTTCATAACCAATTTTTTCAAGTATGGTTGCTCCTGAAGTATATGTTGAAGCATATTCTGCTTTTGTGGCCTCACTTAAACCAAGTTTGTAATTGGCATGGCTTTGTTCTTCTTCTTCCATATTAATATCATCATCAGATTCATCACGTCCATCAGGATGCCCATGCTCTATATTCCACAATTTGCTAAATTCTTCATCTTCTTCATTATTATCATACTCTTCAAGAGCTCTTGGATCACCTAGGTCCTTCCTAATAGACCAAAAGGCAGTAATTTTTGATCGTGACCATTTTTTATCTATAAGTTCCATCTCTAGAGAACTTCGAATTTTTACTCTACTAGATGGTTTATCACTTTTTACATAAATTTTTTTGTATGTCTTGATTGTCTTTTGGTGCAATGCCATAATTTCTGCTAACAATTGTTCAAAAGAAATACCATTCTCAACAACACTTTTCTCCGTTGCTATTTTGATCTCATCCCAAGAATCCTTGTTTCTCAAGTTTTCAAGCAAGGGTTTACTTTGATGTTGAATTCTATTTGCAGCATTCCTATTAGCCACAATAAATGATTTAATGATGTCACATGGATCATACTACCAGTGACAGATAGGATCAAAGTAAAAAAAAATCAAAAGATTATGTGCCACACTAAATGCTTTTCTCTCGAATGTGAACCCTCCACATGAAAAAGGTAAAGGAAATAAGGTCTTCTTTTGCTGACTGAGAAAGTGTAGTTCATCAGCACTCTGCACCTGCCTTACATATTCCAATGCAAAAACCCTTTCTGTCACATGTATTGGAAGTTTGTATGGTTGTACTCCCGATCCATAAAATATTAGCATAGTATATTCTTCCATTAAGTACCAATCAGCCAATTGTATTTCTTTTCCTAGTTGCATGCAATTTCTACATGACATAGGCAATCTAGGCATTGGATTATTTGTAATTACTTGATGCAATGGAGCCAAAAAGTAGTCTACAAAATGACTGTAG
Source organism: Sequoiadendron giganteum (assembly GCA_007115665.2). NCBI lineage: Eukaryota > Viridiplantae > Streptophyta > Pinopsida > Cupressales > Cupressaceae > Sequoiadendron > Sequoiadendron giganteum. The sequence goes on along the minus strand of CM021107.1, from coordinate 280,799,692 downwards.
TTCCTTCGAGAATCATGCATCCTTATCTCATTGGTCCATTCATATACTAGAGCCATTTTTTTTCCCTCTACATTACTGTAGGGCTGAATCTCAAGCTTGTTGGTCTAAAACATTCCTCTAAATTTGAATAGAAAAAGATACCACAAGTAGGTTTTGAACCTAAATGTCTTCGTGGAACCTGCTTTAATCATTAAAAAAATTTTATGCATGGATTCTACAATGTGTTGTGTATAATTATATTTGACATGTTCTTTAGTATAATGGATATTATATACCATTTCAAGGAGGCTTGCACCCACTTCCAAATTGCTATCCAGACTGAGGAAAAATGAAAGCATGGAAATAGTATCCTGAACCCATGGTTTAAAAAAATCCAAATTATAAGGAGGCTTATGACCACCTTTCAATTTGTTTCTATCCTTAACTATTTGATTTAAGAAATCATTTTTCAGCCTTTCTTCCACTGCTTCATAATCACTAGCAAGCTTTTCTAGGTCAATGTGGTGGTTTCCAAATTCTTTAGTTGTAAACCCCAACACTTTTCCAAGTTCTTCTGCATTGATGGATAACAATTCTTCTTGGTTATCTTTATTAACAATTGCTCTTTTCTTATCATCATAATTTTTGGCACAAACCATGATAAATTCTGGGCAAGGGAAAACTTCATGTAACATCATGCGCCCTAATCTAGTTACCCACGGTGCACTGATACTATCAACTTCTGTTCGCTTTGTAGCCTTATTCTGAGATGAAAATCTAAGTTCTGAGGTATGCCTACCATAGATTTCAGGATCATAAATATCACGGTACCCATCGGTGAAACCTGGGGTTTTAAGCAATTCTGCATAATGCATTTTTTTATCGAACATTGCTGTAGTGGTATTGGTGGTAGACATGCTTGTAAAAATGTGAAGTTGTGTAATTTGAATTCCCTAATAAGTAATACCTATTAGTCCTCCTTAATTTTAATGAATTCTTGAGTCTCTAAAGTCTAAAACCAAACTTCAAAATTTGACAAAATAAGATTTTTAAAAATGTCAAACGATGAAAGTTGAAATGTAGCTACAGGAATTCTTTCACTTACCCAGATTATGAGTCCCAACGCTTGGAAACTGGAATGGCATTGTTGGAAGTGGAACTATGGAATCCAAAATAGGGTGGTGCACTGCAATGAGCAATCTAAAGATTGAAGACTTTAAAAATCAGTACAATTTCAAAGTGCAAAGTGCTTTAAATGTTTTTTTCTCATAATTGGAACGTAAAAGTGAATGGCACGTCTTAGGAGTTAGGTCTACAAGACTACAAGTTGCAAATTCTTCACTGTTTATCTTTTTAAATCTAATGGTTATAGGGTGATTCCGAAGGTTTAAGTTGGGAATCCCATCGCTCTGTGCATGTCATTACGGAATGCAACTACAACCATACATCAAATGTTCATCCAATGGTTGAAACTTGAGTAGTTAATGATATTAACTTTTAAAATAAACATTAATCACTTTACAATTGACACTTAGTAGTACAAAGTGCTTTAAATGCTTTGTTTCTCGAAATTGGAACATTAAAGTGAATGACACGTCTTAGGTCTACAAGTTGCAAATTCTTCACCATTGATCGTTTTAAATCTAACGGTTATAGGGTGATTCTGGAGGTTTAAGTTGGGAACCCCATAGCTCTGTGCATGTCATTACGGAATTTGATGGTCTATTACATATTTGACCATTTTTTCAATTTTTGACTGTATATTATAGCTATAAAATTTATTAGACCATATAGTTTGACTTGCTATATTTTTATTAAACCGTAAAAAATTATTATATAGTATTTTAATTTATAATATATATAATTTTTATTATAAAAAGAAAATAGAATATAACTTTTTTGAATATTTTTAATATGAATTTAGAAACTTTTGACTTTTTCATAATAGCTATCATTTTTTATATTAATATATATGATTTATAATATTATTATAAAAATATATATTAATTTAGAATCTTTTCAAAATAAAACATAATTATTTTTAATTTTTAGAATATATTTAACAAGATTTATTTTAATACGATTTTAGAAACTTTTGTTAATTGTTAATTATAACAGTAGATTTTTATATTTATCACTAATAATTATCATTGCTTTCTAATTTTTCAAGATAATCCATTTATAAAAGATTTTATATAAAAATTTGTAAATTAAACAATTTTTTTGATAGGCATTTAAATGACCAAAGTCAAACCGTCATAAAATTTTCATATTGATTGTTTGCTATTGTCATAATCTTAACCGTTGATCTTTCTGAATCTAATAGATATAGGGTAATTTCGGAGGTTTAAGTTGGGAAGCCCATCGCTCTGTTCATTTCATTATGGAATGTAACTACAACCATACATCAAATGTTCATCCAACGGTTGAACTTGAAACTTTAGTAATTTACTAATTTATGATATTAACTTAAAAAAATTAACATGACACATGTTTTTTAAAGTCAATACCATAGGCATCGGCCTAACAATGCTTTATCGGTGGAACTCCCATCACAGCCCCGCCGATGGCCCGAAGGCGAAGACTCATAACTCATAAGGTGCGCTCCCAGTCCCCGATATACCGATAGAATCAACAAAAGTAAGCACATCATTGTAACACATAAACATCGGTGGAACGAATGATTGCATTCCCCCGATGGCCCGATACAACCATGAATTCTCAAGTGCATATTGCATAGAGTATATTACTTAATTTATCAAAAGAAAAAAAACTGATTTGAATATATTAAATTATTAATAGATAGTGACACTGAAGTTTCGAACTCAGAAAACAACTCTTTACTCTTAAACGTAAATGAATAATGAAGATTCGAGAATAGCACAACACAACCATTTATTTTATTGCAACTGAATTTCAATGTCACATTATTACATATCTTTTTATAGATCAGTAGCACTGTAGCTCCTATTTTGTATAAATAACATATGTTAGTGTGTCACTTTAGTACTTTACATAGACAGAATTTAATAATTTATTCCAAGTTGTTGCTCGTTACAATGGATTACAAATTGATTCCAATTTCCAAGCTTTGTTGGTGAAAACCTAATACACATCTATCTTTAAAAATAAATGTGGCTCTGAAAATAAATTCATGATTCCAAGCTTCTGCTGGTGGATTTGCCATCCATGCTGGGCAAAGTGGGTTCCAATTACTCCTGGGGAAATGGGAGCCGTGAAGATACAAAATGTACTTATCCCCTTCGAGAACAAGAGTCATACAGAAGGTGAAAAACAAATGTCTCTTTGAAAATAAATGCATGGAGCTTGCCTGGCCAACCATGGTAGGGAAATGGGAGTTGTTAGAATATAGAAGGAGAAACAAATCTACTCCCATCTTTTACTTGAAACCTCTATGCATTTGGATAACACTTATCTCCATCAGAGCTCCTCATCCTGGTTCAAAACCCATTTGAAAATTTAGGTTAACCAAATCAACTTCTTTCCAATTCCACCCATTCTGAACTTGAAAGAAATTCATCTTTTACTGATTACTCTATAACTACATAATTGTAGGTAGGAGAATTTACAATATCCCCAATACTGCATCATCTTCTTCATGAATCCTTATTAACCCTAGAAAATAAAAACCCTTATGGCACTATCTACTAATCACTGAATCACTATCCCTATTTATGGGCCACCAGTGCCACTACCAGCCTGTATAATTAAAATTTCTAATTTGATTGACGTCTTGCTACGTGCCAACTTGAACTCTACCTCAAGCTGACAAGCTGTCAAAATCACTCATTCAAATGATATGAAATCATTACAAATCTTGTTTCATTAAAGCTATGAGTTCTCCAAGAAATTGCTTCAGATGTTTATATCACATATGGCATTAATTGCCGCCATTGCCATTGCCAACCACAGTTTCTTCAAAAAGATTGAGAATTTAAATGAAATGAAATGTACAACATCGAGATTCGAGGCATTGAAAAGAGTGAATGAGCGATGAATTAATTTGAACACAAAGTCTCAGAGATGAAAAAATAAGCATTTTGAATTTGACCTAACACTAACAGATAAACATTGAACAATTATCATGAAGAAACACAATTCATTCATAATTAAAAGGAAGCATTGATAAATACAAAGATTTAGAAATATATTATTTTATCTCTCTAATGCCAAAAATGTGGTTTCACAGACCTGTCACCCCACACCCTGTACAATCAACATTCAAAAAGCACTCAAAAGCTGAAACTACGCCCCCTTATCATTATGTGTCACAAATTCACAATTCACTAAAGGATTCATGTATGTTGTTAAACTGCTGGAGGTTCCAGGACTCTGTATAGTTCCAACTGCATTTCCATAACAAAATTATGAAATTCAGTGCGTTCTTCTTCTTCTTCTAAAACAAATATCACCCTATTGTACTCGGCATAGCTGGTTTTCTCTTTCCACGCCACTGAACGTAGCTGGGAAATGATGTCGAGTTGCTCTTCTTTAGGCCAATTCAAATTGGGTTGCATGAAGGCCACAATTTCATCTTCCCATACCCTAATATCGGTTGGAAGTACCATTTTGAGGAAACTCTGAGTATGGAGTTCAAAATGCTGCCACCTTTCCTCGTATGCAAGATCACTTAACTTTACCAGAAGGAAGTGACAATCTGCTACTAAATCCGTTTCTCCAAACTCCTTAATACCTTATTTAAGATCTATCCAGTTGGTTTTTGAGAAGATATCCCTTAATGGCATCGTACAATTCAATAAATGAGTTTTCACTTTGAAAGTTGTGCATCCCGCCGAGGTCACCCAATCGCTGAGAAATAGAACTTTATAACCATTTGTACGGTAATAAAATCTCAACCATTGATTTCTAGAAATCTAATGGCTCTAGTGATATTTCAGAGGTTTCAAATCGCAAGCCTAGTGCTTGATAGATTTACTTCCAAAATGCAACTATAGTCGTCCATCGAACGACCCATATGATTTTTATTTCGCCACTGGATTTTATTATTATTTTTAGATTCATTTTAATTCGCCAATGAAAATATACTTTTTGCTTTGAAAAAAGGTTTTAATCGCCAATGGAAAAAAAATTCTGGTTTGAAAAACGGGTTTATTCGCCAATGAAAAATATTTTATTGGATTTAAAAAAATTGCAATTCGCCACAATTTTCCATAGACTTCCAGGGATTATAAAAGATTCGCCAATGGGGATTATTTTTTTCTCGAAAAACGAAAAAAATCGCCAATAAATTTAATATTTTTCATCAAGAAGTATACAGGATTCGCCAGGATTATACACCTGTGCCAAGGGGGGGGGGTTTCTTAAAGTTATCCCTGGCCTCAAGTAGATATATATTCCCAGATATATACCAAATGATTATGCTGATATCATAGTAAGAATAATAATATATCCTTTTAAAAAAAAATTGGTCCATATAAACAACACAATATTATAATGCAACAAACCCAATTGTTAAATGATACTTGAAGACTAAAAACCTGTTACCTTGGAACTTTTCTTTGTCATCAAGGATTGAAGGCAAGTTACACACAAATACAATGAGTCACAAGAACATCTAAAAGTCTTTACACCAAGGTGCTTCCAAGACGAACCAATATATTCAAAACTCAAGCATCCAAAATAAGCTCAAAAAACAAAGTGCATTGTCATGTTGCAAAATTCTTAATCCAATCAACCAATAGTTCAAGCAAGACAAGTATCCACTGTGAATTTTTTTGGAAATATAATAGAGAAAAAAAGTAGATCATTTCCAAAAAAATATATATCACTATCTAGAAAGCAACAAGAACCAACAACATATATTGATTGAAAGCACCAAAAAATGGACATAACTAGCTACCAAAGAAAACCAAAGGATCACAACAATACATTACCAATCCACACTGCATCAAATTACCAACTATAAACACAAAGTTACCAACTTACTAGCATGAATAACCATGTACCAAGATAGTATCAAAGATTTTATGAGCTTCTTCGCCAAAGTGAGATAACAAAGAAAATAGGATTCTGAAGAATCTCACTGCAAATCTCTTCCAAGCACAATATTGTCATAAAACATGATATTATCCTACATCTATCATAATATCACAAGAATGAACACTTAAAGCACACTGTGTGAAATTCAAATCTCAAGATATTCTTATCAAATAGCCTTGCTCCCCCATTATCACTTTACATGGAATGTACATCATAAGAAAAAAAAACATCACATCATTGTTGTAGCAACCTATTAGTACCAAATGAAGCAACAAACTGAGAAATCAAAGTATTATACCATTGCTCTCCATCCACCATTACTGCATCATATATATTTTCTCCACTATAAAAGAAAGCATAGCCACACTACTCACTATCATTAAGAAATTGTTCACCACAGACATAACTAATTGCAAAACAAATAACCAAAATGCATAAAATTTGAACAATGATAAACCAAGATGCAAGTTCCATGATCAGAAAGCATAAAAAATACAATTGTCACCACACATTGTCCAAGATATTTAGGTGCCAAACAAGTAGATATTACTATTATACCAATACTGTCATTAATCTGAAAATTCTTGTAGAAATAATCTCCTTGGATTGTGATGTCAAACGTTCACAATGCATATCTATTGCACTTTTCATTGACCCTTACCATGTATCACATTTCAATAGTATGAAATTGTCATAGTGGAAAAAATTTGGCTGTCCATTATCCATTATTAGTAAACCCAACAATCATAACATTCAAAAATACGAATTAAACATGTATTGTCAAAGCAACAACACAACACCGCAGAACTATGTCAACATGACAATGCATTGTACTGTATACTATCATCATTTAACCTCATAAACACAACTGATAATCTAGCTCAAATCTAGGTTTGAACTATTTTAACAATTCTCAAACCTTCAAGCTTGTGAGAACATGTGAATCCAAGATTTATACCTCAGAAAGAAGTATCATATTTCTTGAATTAAATGTTTTCAACAAACATACCTTCTAAACTTCTAGGGGTAAGAGATAAAATATTTGACAGCTCCCCCTAAATTCATGCATCTCTTTATGCACTAGTAGATGTAACTTGTGCAATATGCACAAGACTTAATCCATCCTTCTCTTGTTTGTATTTTCTTCTCCAAACCTTCTTAACACCTATCTTCGTCTTGTCCAAGGAATCCGCATGTTGTTGCTTGGTCAAGGTATTAGTCCTTTTGCTATGTCCAGATGACTTTAACACATGATTTCTACAATACTGAGCTCTATGTCTAAAATAGTTACATCTATAACACATGAAATTTTGATTTGAACCAAAAGAATGATAAATTTTTCTATCACCAATCTTATCATTCCACCAATAGTTAATTGCTACATGACCAAATCTATGACAGGTATAACACATAGTGTCATGATTCTTTTTTGATAAATTATAAGTACTATTTCCCTTATTCCATTCATAACTATTTCTAGCATAACTTTCACAACCTCTAGCCCTATGTCCAAAAATATGACATGAATAGCAATAACCATGGAATTGAGAATAATTATACCTTATTGATTGACACTTCTCGATAGATGAGAAACCTGTAAATCTGTTAACAACCTTGCTATAAGTCTCTAGAGCATGATAGTTCAAATCTATTTTCTTCTTAGGAATCCTCCTAGCCTTGAAAATTTTCCCATCGATTGTTGCAAACATAATTTCCTTGTTAGATTCATCTTTGACACCAAATTTTTTTCCAACCTCATATCTCACTCCTATAGGATCCTTAGAATGCTTTTTCCTGTCCAATATCTTGTTCAATAGATTAATACTATGGTCAAATTTCTGATTTTTACCTAATTGAATCTTGAAAATTTCAAGCTCTTTTCTTAATGAAACTACTTATCCTTCGAGTTTTAGACAAACAATATTTTTGATCTCCAAATCAGAACTCACAACATCAACTATCCTCTTACATTCTTCAATTTCAATTTTCTAACTTATAATCATATCATCTCTAAGAGTTAGTTATTTTAACAAGTAATCATTATCTGAACACTTCCTTAAATAAGCAATCTCATATCCTAGTTTATTGCACAGTTCATCCTTGTATTTTAGCTTGACTTCCAATTCATCTTCAAGCCTTTGTCTATCAACCATTTGATCTTTCAGAGATTCAATAATCTTTTCAGATTTTATCATAGTTTTGGTTTAATGCCTGATTAGTATGAATAGTATTTTGAAGTTGTACCTTAAGATCCTAATTTTCTTGTTTAAGCCTTTTAAGTTCTTCTAAGGCAGCAAGCAGTTCTCCTTGTAGATCAACCTCATACTCATCATCTTCATATTATTTTTCACCAAACTCTTGTTCAAAGTCACTTACTATGTGATCTTCATCTTTGTCAACCAGAGGATCACTATTATTATCAAATGATAGGGGTATTTATTGAGACAAGACTTCACTAGACTTGGCAAGGATTGATTGATCAAATTTTTGCTTGACACTAGAGGTTTTATTTTGACCTTTATTTCTCTTGCACTTAGCCATGAAAAATAATCCACGAACAAGAAACCCTAAGTGGTTTAGACATATGCACGGGTATGGATCTATACACCAAGATCAATAGAGAACATATATGTCTTCATAAAGCATAGTCTGTATCATTCAAACAAAAATGCTTTCTTGAAGTTGTGACATCATTAATAAAATCCAAAAATAGAATCAATCCAAGGTTTTTTAGACCTATCAGAGGACCCTATGCTTTGATACCAATTGTTGGAGTGAATAGGACACTAAGAGGGGGGTGAATTAGTGTCATGAACCAATTTAACATTTTTTAGAAAAAGAAACAAAACTGAATTATCTCTCACTATTTCAATGATTAAATCATCCATAAATTGAATGCAACCATTTAGAATGGAAATGATAAGTATGACAATAAAACAATGCATATTAAATAATTCTCACAAAAAAATAAGTGAAACCACAAATAAACAATGACACATAAGATTTGTCGAGTGGAAAACCCTCCCGAGGTAGAAAAACCACTCCTAAACTACTGCCATATTGTCTTGTATTTACAAATCACTGTATACAATGCTTTACAGGCTAATTTCTGAGCACCAACTCAAGGAGTACCAACCCCTCATTTAGAGAAACCAATATCAAGGAGAACCAACCCCATTTTAGTTTACAGAATTATAATAACACAAAGGATCTCTCTTTTTTTCAGATACATTGAGTCACAAGAACATCTGAGAGGCTTTGCACCAAGGTTCTTCCAAGACAAACCAATATATTCAAAACTCAAGCATCCAAAATAAGCTCAAAAAACAAAGTGTATTGTCATGTTGCGAAATTCTTAATCCAATCAACCAATAGTTCAAGCAAGATAAGTATCCACTTTGAAAAAACATTGGAAATATAATAGAGCAAAAAAGTAGATCACTGCCCAAAAAATATATATCACTGTCCAAAAAGCAACAAGAACCAACAACATATAATGATCCAGAGCACCAAAAAATGGACATAACTAGCTACCTAAGAAAACCAAAGGATCATGACAATGCATTACGAATCCACATTGCATCAACTTACCAACTATAAATGCAAAGTTACCAACTTACTAGCATGAATAAACATGTACCAAGACAGTATCAAAGATATTATGAGCTTCTTCCCCAAAGTGAGATAACAAAG